>CM066329.1:229677648-229680148 GCA_033807585.1 Hydrophis major
TTTCTTCATTTTTGATACTTCTTCCTAAATATAAGAAAAATATTAGAAAAGTCAAAGATGCTAGATTTTCACAACCATTTTGTTTCTGTAATTATTTTTATACTCTCTAGGTAGAATGGCTTTACTTAAGAATTTATATTAAGGTTTTTACTTGACAAAACAGCCTCTAGGCTGGCTTGTTCTCATGCTTTGAACTACAAGTGGATGTGATGAAGTTGGCAAACCTCTCATGCCACTGTGATAAATTTCCACTTCCTGTTAGCTGTAGGCACTATTGACACTTGAATAAGAAACCTCAAAAGTTGCCAAAGTGGTCCAAATGTGGTGTTTATTTTTTAAAATTATTTTTTATTCCACTAGACTCCACAGGAACTCATGGCTGTTTACAGATCAAAATGATCTGGGATTGGGATTTTCTGGTTTCAAATTCTTCAGGGTCCATGTTTTCTGCAGCCCCAGTTATGTGGCCACAGGGAGCCTCTTCTTAATTGTCAGGACATAAACAGAACTCTATTTTTGATTGGTTCAAATGTGCCTTTATAATCAAACCATTTGGACAGAACACACCATAGGGCAACTATAGTTTCTGCTGGCCTGGTGGCCTCCAAGTGTAGTAAATTGCAGTTTCCAGACATTGGGACATCGTCCTGGAAAGCCTTGCAGACAATGTGGTTGTAGATCTAGAGCTTGCCTAGATCTACAACCACATTGGGGGATACCTCCTCAAGTATTATTAAGGGCAACAGAACATGGGATCATCAGAAAAACTCTTTTCCTTTTATTTCAAGAATATTTGGAACTGAGAATGAACTTCCCAGTGATGTGTAGCTCTGAATGTATTTGTGTGTTGCCTTCTAAATCTCTGCCTCAGACTCAACATTTCTTCTTCAGTATCTTGCAGTAGAGAGGAGCAGCTGGGAGATTTCTGGCCAAGGAGCCATGGGAACAGGCTGACCCCTTTCTAGATGTTTCCATTACAAATTTCCCTCTCTCTACGTGGCATTTATCTCCTCTTTCTGTGCCTCTCTATCCCCAGCTCTTTCTGACCTGCCTGCTTTGAGCTGTTCATAATGCCTCTTGGGAAAGGCTGGAAGAAAACAGTGGAAGACATTGCCAGTGTCTATGACATCAAGGAGAAGCTGGGCGCGTGAGTAAAAAAGGAAGGGCTGGCTCAAGATTCGCATGGACACTCTCTTGCTCTGGGAATCCTGCCCTTGCGGACTTCCCCTCTCCCTCCATTTCTTGACAGATTGACTTTCCGTGCTCTGGGTTAGCCCTTCTCTCCTTTTACACTAACCTTCCCCAACTTGGGAAGATGAATTGTTGTTGGGAATCTCATTGTCCGTCTGAGGGAACTCAGAGTCTTGGGGTGCAAGGTTGAAGGAGGCTGTTATAGTTTCAATCACTTTGTTTTTCCTCCCTCCACCCATTTCCAGTTCTATTTTTTTCCTTTCCCAGTCAAATCCTGTCCTCCCACACCGATCATGCGGTTAGACCAAGCTTCCCTCCTTGTCTTCAGTACCCTCTCCAGTATGAAACCCTGGGTTGATGTTAAAGATGCTGCAATTTTAAATACATGTCTAAAGAAGTATTCCCCTCCTCCGTCCCCCCCTCCCAATAGTGTAGCAGATAATCTCACATGTGCAATCTCACATTGCAGAACCTTTGCATGTCTGAGATCTGCTTTCCACTCTCCCATTCTCCATCTATCCATCCCTAGCCCAAGCTGACTTCTGCCCATCTGCTTTTCCTGCCCTGACGTCCTCCTCCTATCCTCCTCCTGCCCAGCCGGGGTCTCTCTGCGCCTGGATGTGGTGGTTCCTTCCTCCTTCCTGGAAGCCTCTTCCTTTGCAGAGAAGGACCCCAGGAATGCGGCAGCCTCATTTGCATACTGCGATCCCATTGGCTTGGATGCCCTCGGTCTGACATGGGTTGGACAACAATAGACCAGGAGCCAGAGGGAATTTGCAGAGGGTGGTGGGAAAGACAAGACGGGTTTAACCCTTTCTTAACCAAATGCACCAAACCTTCTAATTCGAACGAAGGGCAGAGAATCCAAATCCCTTTCCAGAGGGACAGCAAAGGGGCTTCTTTGTTTGCTCAGGTTTCCTAGGGAATGCCTCCCTGTTGTTTTCTCTGCAGCACTAGGAGATCAGATTCGCTGCACCGGAGAATGAGTCAGCCAGCCATGAAAAATATGCATGCCACCAGTTTGCATAGTCAATACCGGAGATGCTTCAGCCAATTTATTCCAAAATCATAAAGCGTCAATCAAGGGATCAGACATAACCTGAATTAGCTCCAGTTTGGTTTGTGTGGTAGAGCAAAGATTTTGTGTGTGTGTGTGTGTGTGTGGTAGGGGCATGGAGAAGTTGAAGACCCTTGTGGGAGCGCGTGTAAGTCTCAAAAAATTCTACCACCTTTGTATTTTGGTCGCTGTTGCTTACTTTGAATGGTCTCCCTCCTGCAAAGCCAAAAACTTAACATAATCTCCCCCAAA
>CM066329.1:230285148-230485148 GCA_033807585.1 Hydrophis major
ATTTCTCCAGCCCATTCAAAGTTAAGGTTCTACCTACTCATGATGCTAGTAAGGTCAAAGCCAGTGGTCCTGGACTAAACACTACAGGTGTTCCAGCCAGTTTGCCAGTTGAGTTTACAATTGACGCTAAGGATGCTGGAGAAGGCTTGTTGGCTGTACAGATCACGGTAAGAAAAAAATAGGCCCACCATTAGACAGATATCTGCATTTTTCACTGTGAGGTTTCCAGAAAGTGGTGAAATGCTACCGGTTTGGCCCGGTTCAGCCAAACCGGTAGCCAAAAAAAAAAAAAGTTCTGATGATCAGCTGAGAAGAGAAGAGAACAGCACAGGATCAGCCCTTCTACCTGCCCCTGCGTTTTTCTCTTCTTTCTCCTCGTCAGTGGGTACCATACCAAAAGATCTTGGATAGCACTACAGATCTGCACATTGACAAAATGTCTGTCAGTTACAAAAGACCCCACTTCTTAGATCTGCACATGTGCTATGCCAATAGATTCTAGGTTCTTGGCAAGAATTTGATGCACATAAAGGCCAGCATCAGCTAAAGAATGGGCAACTGAGATTTCACACAAAAGAATGGGCAACTGAGATTTCACACAAAAGAATGGGCAACTGAGATTTCACACTAAAGAATGGGCAACTGAGATTTCACACTAAAGAATGGGCAACTGAGATTTCACACTAAAGAATGGGCAACTGAGATTTCACACTAAAGAATGGGCAACTGAGATTTCACACTAAAGAATGGGCAACTGAGATTTCACACTAAAGAATGGGCAACTGAGATTTCACACTAAAGAATGGGCAACTGAGATTTCACACTAAAGAATGGGCAACTGAGATTTCACACTAAAGAATGGGCAACTGAGATTTCACACTAAAGAATGGGCAACTGAGATTTCACACTGTTCTGTAGTAACATTGACCCCTTCGGTAGTCTCATGCTTACAAGCCAATACTGACCACTTTGGGAAACCCTGACCTATAGCTTGGGTGCCTTCCACTGGCTCTACACCTACCCACTTGCCTTGCTCTTTGCTCAGGATCCTGAAGGCAAACCCAAAAAGGCCACCATCCGGGACAACCAAGATGGCACCTACACAGTGTCTTATGTTCCTGATATGACTGGCCGCTACACCATTCTCATCAAGTATGGCGGGGATGAGATTCCCTACTCGCCCTACCGTATCCGTGCTTTACCAACTGGTGATGCCAGCAAGTGTACGGTGACAGGTGAGAGCTCTTCCAGGCTAGGGGTCTCAGGGAGGGGGAAGATGCTGGAAGGTGGGCAAGCCACGCTGAATCAATGCCACGCCCCACACAGACTGCTTTTTGCCGGGCACCTCCGGCCCCACTTGCACACCACTGTGGGGAAAGGGATTTATGTTTCCTGTGTGTGTTGTGTTTTTTTTTTTTAAATTGTGCACTGTTTTGTGTGATTTTTGTCTCACTCTGATTACCCTTGCTCTTTGCCCTTTCACCTCAGTGTCGATTGGAGGTCATGGGCTAGGTAAGCAGCTTGCTGATGGCTCCCCCTTCCCCTCCGTCTGCTTGCTCCCTCTGCAGTTTTCCCCTTGCATGGTTTCCCTCCCCTGCATTAGACTCCACCTGTGCCTGAGATTGGGTGGCAGGACACCCTTTGAACTGGGAGAGGCTGTATGCGTATACTAGAACTAGGCTCGTCCAATCGGTCTGTTAATGTCGGCGTGCCATTTGCCAGAAATAATACAGAGCTGCCGTGTATTGTTCCACTTGCCATGTAAAGGAGCCTCTGAAGTAAAACATTAGGGTGGAATGACTTGGAAATTTAAAAAGTAGGGCCTTCAATTGCAGCCCTGCTGATCAGTCAGTTGACGGTTCAGATTGTCATTTTAAAAACCAATTATCGGAGTATTTTTTTTTCCTATAGATATAGCGCTGTTAGATTAATGGGAAAATAAGTGGTTTTACTCTACTATAAAAATGCCAGTTTGTAAGAAGGCCCCCTGATCAGCTCTCAAGCCTTGAGAAATGTCCTGATGCAGGGTTCATTTCTCTCTTCACTGAGCCAGGGATCTTGGCCCTCGAGAACATCTGGGCTATCAATCCTATCTCTGATTACATCATATTTTTCACATAGTCCAGATGTGTCGTGAATATTGAACTGAGATGACTGGTGTTTTCCTCCAATCACTCAACTAAGGGTTACTTGTAACCTTGGCAAGCAGCTCTGCCTGATTGGCAAACCACCCGTACCTTTCCTTGTGAGATGGAAAAAAAAAAACACTTTGGACTGTGCCCAACTCAGTGAACTGCTGAGAAACAACCAGGTGGATCTAAATGTCAGGGTAAGGTTGCAGCATGGTGGGGGCCTGGAAATCCCCTCTCCCATTCCCCAGGTAGCCCCCTCCTCTCCCTTTCCTTTGCTCTTGAAGTCACCCTCTTGCTTGCACCATGAAGGGTGGGTCTTTATAATCAGAAATAAATGGATTGGCACCATGCATGTTTCCTAACCTTTGGGGGGGGGGAGATTCCCTCTGTATCGACAGGGGTGTTGTAAGCTTGGGGGGAGGGGGTTGGAGGGGACCACCTTCTGCCAAGGTGCAGAAGTCTTGAAGCAGGGAACAGACTGCATGTATAGAAGTAGCTAGCAAAATCTACCATGTTAATCAAAGAACTGCTGGAGATTTATTTTCAGACCAGGGAAGGGTTTTTTTCCTCTCTTTCTGCAAATAAAAAGAATCTAAACTCCTAAAATGAAGCTGGGTAAAGGAAAGGTTCGAGATAGTTAAAAGGAACCACAGCTGTCCTTCACACAGCACGCATTTCAAAGTTAGAGGAGGAGTTTGCATAATATGCAATGACAACTTCCAACTATGGTGGCTCAGAAAAGAAGTATTATGGTAATTCCCGAAAGATAAGACTGTCCTGATTGCTAATAATGACAGCTATATGTAGGTAGTCCTCGACATATGACTTGTAATGCAGCCTGCCCATTACAGTCACTATGTTGTGACTAACCCAATTTTATGACCGCTTTTGCAGCAGTCATTTAGCGACTCCCTGCAGTTAAGGAAATAAGTGCTGGTTTTCTGCAGAAACGTAGTATACAGTTACATAACCACTGGATGCTGCAAGTGAACACGTTGCTGAGTGCCCAGAGTTTGGTCATGTGACTGCGGAGGGGCCCAATTGTTAGAACTTTGAATCTGGGTTGTAAGTCTCCCCCCCCCCCCCCCCCGAGTCAATTGTGGTCACTAAGAGACCGATTGTAAGTCAAGGACTCCCTAGAGTAGTCATTACTGGATAACATGAAGCAGAAGTTGCTTCTTCTTGTCTTGTCCATTCTGTGGCGTTCCGGAGGTTGAACCCTGTGGGAGAACCATGTTAAAGTATATGTTCTTTCACTTGACCAAGCATAGGAACACAGATCTCCAAGGTCAGGGAAACTGTGGCGTTCCAGATGCTTCTGAACTACAATTTCTACCAGGTTTTGCCAGTTTGGCCAATGGATACTGGGAATTGTACTTCAGTGACGTGTGGAAGCCTAAGAGCTTAAACAGGGTAAATTATTGGATTCTCTCAGCATGAGAGAAAAAGTTGTGGATCTCTGACATCCAAATAAGAGCTGTAAATTGCAAGAACAGGTCTTTAGCATGGACCTAGCTTGCGAGATAGTTAGAGACATCTTTTTGGCAAGGAGTTCACCAAGTAATCTGAGCGGGGAAAGCACTCACCCAAAGCTTTTGCTTTTGTGTGTGCCAAACTGGCAAAACATGAATTCGGGCATTTCCCTTGCCAACATATCTTGCCAATACTGAAAAAATATTTACCCTGCCAAAATAATGCTAATTCTGGATTCCCAAAAAAGGAGCATAGGCCCCTGTGGAAGTCTTGATGGCTTTGCTTAACCTGTGAATTCAATGTCCCGGCAGAAAGCAACAGATTCAGAAGAAGATAGCTGAAAATTGAAGCCATTTATCTAATAGACACCTATTCCATGTGCAAATGACTCTGGGCATCAATTTAAAACAGTAAATATCTAAAAATCATTACAGGGTCATGAACAAATACTAAATATATTCTCTCTCTCTCTCTCTTTCTATCTATATATCTCTCTCTCTCTATTTTTCTCTCTATCTCTATTTTTCTATCTCTATCTATCTATATCTGTCTATCTCTATCTATCTATCTATCTATCTATCTATCTATCTATCTATCTATCTATCTATCTATCTATCTATCTATCTATCTATCTAAAACAATAGACCAAGGGATGTAAGTACTACTGCAACTGCTTCATCTCATTCACCTCACTTCCACCTTGAGAATTATAGAGAGTGGGCTGCCAACTGGAATTTCAGCTAAGGTTTTCTCTTACTAAAAACAAAGCTAATCACCATATAAAAGTTATTGTACAGAATTAAGAAAAGCACCTTTATCTATGGCACTTCCCATACTTCCCCTGTTAAGTTGGGGCTTATTTTCCAGGGGAAATGAGCTCTCCCAGAAACATTGATAGATCCAGTCATTGGAAACTGTTCCCTTGCTTCAAGAATCTGCTCCTGATAGTGACTGACCATAGCTTTGATTACTATAACAACGCTAACTATTTGCTCTATTTCTCAATGTGAAATTGTCTGATTTAGTCCTAGGGACTGACATGAAGTATCAAGTATGTTTCTGATCTAGCTCTCAGCCTCTTGTGTGAGCTTGGTAGGGTTTATAACTTACATTTTTCGTCCACCCCTATGCAAATAGCAATTGACGCCCTACAGTAGCTCTTCTTTGACACCTCAACAGCTTCCTCCTTGCATGAAGTGCATGGACAACTGGGAGCAAGCTACTGAGATGCATAAAGAGAGGCCTGGGCTAAAGATTCTGGCAATAAGGAATGGGAAGCATTTTCCATTTATATGGAACTGAGTTGAGGTGGGGCCTAGTTTCAGCTGTTTGGTTCTTGTTCCCTTTTAAACATAGTGATTTTCCAAAAGAGTTTACTGAGACACGGTTAGAAGTGTTTGCTGAAGTGGCCATGATTGCTAACAGCCAAGAAGTGAAGGAATTTGCTCTAGTTCTGCTTATTCTGAAGGCATTCTGTGGTGAATGTTAAGGAGCCCTCTGTTGAAAGTGTTTTCATTGAGCTATCCCAATTTGATAATTCATTATTCTTTTATCTATTTGTGAATCAGCCTTTTGATTCCACCTTCCGCTGACTCAATACGTAGGGGAAATTGGTAATACAGGTTGATGCAACCTTCCTCAGTCAGTTATCTTTCAGAGGGAGGCTCCCGTTTACAGAAGCCTGGATTGCTAAAGAGGCTTAAGAGTTGAGCAGATTCAGAGTGGACAAGGGGAGGAAAGGTTGGGTGTGGGTTAGGATCAAGTTCTCCTTTCCCATGATTCTTTCTTTTGCTAGGAGCCGGAATTGGTCCCACCATCCAGATTGGTGAAGAGACTGTCATCACCGTGGATGCCAAGGCTGCTGGAAAAGGCAAGGTGACCTGCACAGTTTGCACACCAGATGGCACAGAGGTAGATGTTGACGTAGTAGAAAATGAGGATGGGACCTTTGACATCTTCTACACGGCACCCCAGCCGGGCAAATACGTCATCTGTGTTCGCTTTGGAGGAGAGCATATTCCCAACAGCCCATTCCAGGTTACGGTGAGTATTACCCTGAGGCGGGAGAAATCTTTGTATCAGTGGCCTCCATAGAGTCTGCTGTGGTAGCTTTTGTGGGGAATACACTGTCTCCTGTGCAGACAAAGCATCTTGCAGGTGCTTCCAACAGACTAGTGTCTCTGGAGGCCAAATATTTACCTGAAAGATGCTGTACAGGTAGAAGCAAGTTGTGTGCAAATCTGTCCAAAGGTTTTGATGAAATGGCTGCTTCAGTTTCCTCCTTCCCCTTCCTTTTCACCCCTCCCTCCCATAAATAAAAGGAGGAAGCTGCTGGTGCTTGGATTTAAAAACTCAAATTTTGAGTGGGAGGTTGGGGGAGGGGTGTAAAGCGAATTGGTTAACAAGTAAAACTGGTACAAATCAACTCTTTCTTTCTGGACAGTATAAACATGGAGTAAATCAATCGATCAAATTATTGGATCACGGTTAGAAAAGAGGGCTGTAATTGCAGAGACAAAGCTACTTGTTCACACTGAGAAGATGAAGCCTTTCTCCTTTAAATCTGACACCTTAGACAAATGATTCCTGCTCCCCCCTTCCCAGCGCTGAGCTCAGAACCGAATTCTGGGGTGCCCTTCAGCAGGATGAGCATCTGGCTACTAAACCTGTTTTTTGGTTGTTGGCTGAGGGGGAAGAGGCCAGAGGGAAAGTGTTTTCCCTTCCACAAAGACTGTCCTTTAGCAGCAGTGCAGCCACTGAACCTCCTTGGCTCCCTTTGGGTCTCTTATAGTCACAAGATCCAAAGAGAATATATTTTCTGTGCATAGGAAAGAGGATGTCTGCTGGAATGATTGCCCAGCTGCCTACTTTGCAAAGCAGCAACCACAGTGCTTCCTCCAGTTTTGAAATATGATTCTACTTAATTTTTTTTTTTTAAAGGAGGAGCTATAAATTAGGCAGTCTCTTGTATTCTTTGCAGCTGGTTTCTGAAAAGGTTTCTTAAACTCATCCAGTTTTGCCACACCATATATCTGAGGGCTAGAAACTTTTTTTTTTTTTTTTAATATCAAGATGGCAGACCCATGTTTGCAAGTACGTTGCTTCAGTTTCTAGGTTTAGGGATTGCATTTCAGAATGCTTTCTCATGGAAATCGCCTGTGTGGAATCAAACAGCTCAGAAGTAATGAAGGGGTGTGTATGAGGAAGAGAGTTTTCCCCCCACTTGACAGTGGCCTCTGACTGTTAAAAGCAAGTTAGCAACTCAAAACTGTGATGTGCAATTTATCTGTCTTTAACAAGTGACTCATTGTTTGGCTTTTGGACACCAAGTCTTCCTGTTCAAATATTTGTCACAATAGTCACACTTTCCAGGTTCCAACACAAAAGGAGCCTCCTGGCTCACCTCAATGAAAGGAGGGGAAAAGGAGGGGTATTGAAGCAGGCAGGGCCTTTCCTTCTCCTCCCCCTCCTCTCTCGTGATTTTAGAAACAAACAGGCAAGATTCCCTGAATCAAGGAAGTTTGGATTTGGTGGAAAGCAATAAACTGTTTCCCTTTTCCTTCCCCACCATGCAATTCCGCAGTTGCAGAAACTTGGGGACTTAATTCTTAATTTTTTCCCCTTGGTGTTGGCTTTTCAAGCTTCCTCCAGCACAAACTACGTGCCGTTTGATAGCTCTCAACCACTTCCTGCTGACCATGATCTGCATCTTACTGCCAACTTATGGTGCCAGAATGAGACAAGATGACCTGAGATAGCCTTCTCCCAAGCTGATGCTGGCAGATGTGCTGGCCAAACAACTCCGCTCATTCCCAGCCAGCACGGCACATGGTAGGGGTGATGTTGTTGAAAGCATCTGGCAGGTGTGGGAGAAGGCTTACCTAAGGACACAGAGACCTCTCCAGGTTTTCTGCTTGGTCATTTGACTTCCAGTTGCCAAGGAAGCACTTTACTTTGATGACAATCAGCAGTTCATGACAACCAACTTGGTTATCCCAACAATAGTGTGATTTGGTTGATCCTCTATTGCCCTGTCGTCCCTCCCCCAACCCACCTCTTTTCATGTCTGTCCACAGCAAGGGTGTCCAACCTTGGCAACTTTAAGACTTGTGGACTTCAACTCCAAGGAATTCTGGGAGTTGAAGTCCACAAGTCTTACAGTTGCCAAGGTTGGACACCCCTGGTCTACAGCTATGCATTTTGGATTTACACAAGGATGCGATCAGGGGGAAGGGGGGGGAATCCATATATATTAAACCCACCTGCACAGAAAAGGTGCACGCACATTTCTTGTCAACTCCCACAGTTCAGGCACAGTATTGAAAGCCTTTAAAAAGAAAAAAAAAAAGTATACTTTTTTTCTGTTTTAATACTTCCCAGTCAGGGCATGAGCAAATGAAGAAACTCCTCTGCTGAGTTTCAACTAATGTAATTTCAGGCAGCCTCTTCTCCAAATGTAAATTGGTATTGTGTTATATAACACATGTTGCTGTGAGATCATTATTTGGAGTTGGCAATCAATGAAGTTGTGTGTGTGTGTGTGTGTGTGTGATCTAGGTCTTAGAAAAATAAAGCCTCCCTTAAATTAAACTGAATTCCTGGACATGTCCCCATAGACTTTTTTCTTCTTCTTTTGGCAACAATACCAAATTAGCTTGCCATTATTTTCTCCCAATTTTTCCAATTTCCAATCTAACATATAGCATTGCAATTTCCTAGTGGTCCCCCATACAAGCTTGGCTCTACTTAGGATTCAGAGATTTTCCAAGATTAGCCAGGAGCTGCCATCAACTTTAGACATTTTTGGTTGTATTGATTTTTAAATAAAAAGAATTGAAGCATCCAGTGGCTTCAGGGGGTGGGCAGAGCTCCTCTCTCATGTTCTCCCTCATATGCCTGGGTTGTCCTCAAACTCTGTGTTCTGTGCGTATGCCATTGCTATTGCAGATAGTGAGGTAGTTTTGTTTTTGTTTTATTTTTTTTTAAAAAAAAACAAGTTTCAAGCTCTCACTTTGGTAGTGGCAAGATCCAGATCAAATATGAGTTCTTTGTGATGAGTTCTTGTTTCTTTTTTTCTTTCCTTTCTTTTTCTTTCTCTCTTTTTTTCTCTCTCTTTTCTCTTTTTTCTTTTTCTTTCTTTCTATTTTTCTCTCTTTTTTTTTTTGAAGAGTAGAATTATATTTTGGCTTTGGGGTAGAATGGAATCACAAAGATTAGCATCCACTGGGAAAAGCCCCAAACCCTGTGGTCCAACAGCAAGTGCTGAATTGTTTTATCCTTTGCAAACAAGCCCTTCTAAGCAGCAGTTGGCTAAGATATCTCCATTGGGGATGGTTCTCCAGCTCCAAAGGGGGGAATACAAACAACGGTTGTCCTTTTTCTGTATCTGAGCTCTGAAACGCCATAATGACGTCATTGGCTTGGAGCCGGCCTTTCCGTCGATCCTATTCTAACCATCTTGCCCCGTTCCTGCCACAGGCCCTGGATGGTGAGCGCACGACCCCCCAGCAGATGGCCCAGCCGATGCGTGCCCCACCCTACGCATACACACCTGGTGCACAGCAGCCCTGGGGACCGGCTGGAACAGTTCAGTTTCATAGAGGAAAAGCTAGCCCAGCGCATTCTGGGGGTGGAGGGAAGTGCCCCATGGAATTCAGATGGCTGCTTCGCTTGCCTTGGCACTGCTTGGGGGGCTGACGTGGCTGCTTGAAATGATATGGTGGTCAGGGCTGGACTTTTCCCCCAAGACAGGCACTAATGAATGACTTCGGATAATAGCAATCGCACTTAGACTTATATACCGCTTCACAGTGCTTTCCAGCCCTCTCTAAGCGGTTTACAGAGTCCGCCTATTGCCCCCAACAATCTGGGTCCTCATTTTACCAACCTCGGAAGGATGGAAGGCTGAGTCAACCTTGAGCCTGGTGATGGTCCTGTTATGGGGAATGTGGGTCAGGGGTGGGATTCTACAGGTTCGCACCTATTCGCTAGAACCAGTTGTTAACATTCTAAGCAGTTTGGAGAACTGGTTGTTAGAAGAAATTACTGGTCTAATCCTGTAAGGAAGGCAGGAAGGAAACATTCTGGTGTTGCTTACAGAAACTGCCTCTCTGTTAATCCATATTACATTCTTGGCAGGACTAGACTTCCTGTCTCTGGAACTTCTCTGGAGTTTTTTTCCTTTCCTTTGCTGGTACTTTGCTTGTGTGGAGTGACCATTCAAAGTTACAATGACACTGAAAAATGTGACTCATGACCATTTTTCACACTTACGATTATTGCAACATCACCACAGTCACGAGAGGCCGGGCGAGGAGATGCGTGCCTCGATGTGAGTGCTGTTGAGTTGGCCACGCCCAGCACTAAGCACTAAGCCACGTCCACCCAGTGACATGACCACCAAGCCACGGCTACCATCTAAGCCGCGCCCACAGAACCAGTTGTTAAAAAAATTGAATCCCACCCCTGAATGTGGGCAGATCCTATGTGGAGCACCATTGGTTACTGTCTCTTGAAACCACCACCAAGCTGCAGAAGCTGTGGGATAGAATTCAGTACAGGGAGTCCTCGGCTTACAACAGTTCATTTAATGACCCTTCAAAGAGCACTGGAAAAAGTGACTTATGGCCATTTTTTTCACAGTTTTACAGCCTTCATAGCATCCCCAGGATCATGGGGTCAAATTTCAGATGCTTGGCAACTGGTTCATACTCACAACCGTTGCCGTCTCCCAAGGTGATCCCCTTTTGCAACCTTCGGACCAGCAAAGCCAACGGGGAAGCCAGATTCACTGAACAACCGGGTTACTAGCTTATCAACTGCAAGTGGTTCACTTAACAACTGCAGGAAAGAAAGGTCTTAAGGGAAACTCCCTTAACCAATGTCCCACTGAGCAATCGAAATGTTAGGCTTAATGGTGATCGTACGTCGAGGATTACCTGCCTCTCCCTCTTACAATATAGGGATGATACAGCCATGAAGGGCAGATGAAATTGGGTTTTTTGGAAATTCATTTTTTCCACTGAGAAGCCAGAAACGGGTTGTCTGAAATTTAGAAGTGCAGGAAGTTTTTTTTTTTTTTTTTCAGCACTTTACTTAAAAAAAAAAAAAAAGAGAGAAGAATGAAATTGTCCACTTGCAATCTTGTTTGAGAACTTGGAGAGCCACTGTTGGTTTGGCTTTTCTATACATAGCTATCGGATATCTCTACCTGGGACTGAATGTGGGACTTTCACTATGCAAAGCAGGAATGATGGTCTCCCTCCATAGCATGAGTGACAGCCAGAATCAAACCAGATACAGTTATAATGCCGATTACAGTACAGCCGGTGAGCTTTCTTTTAAATACAACTAGAAAAACAGGGACTCTTTATCCACAGGATTACACCGACCATCAAACCAATGAACTGCTGAGGGTTCATTCTTTTTCCCCTCTGCCAAGCTTCATCAAGAAATGGGGCTGTTTTTAGAGAAGCCTAAACTTTTCAGACTAACTGTCCTAAAGGTGCTTTTTTCAAGAGGCAACTGGACTTTCTTGCTTTTCTTTGGAAACATTTCGCTTCTCATCCAAGCAGCTTCTTTAGCTCCTCTGACTGGATGAGGGGGGCGGAAAGCAACCTTTGGAACAACCATGACCTGTATGACCGAGAATCTCCATAGACATTTTCAACTAACTGTTGAATTTAGGGTCGCTTCCCTTTAGGCAGCTGATGCTTCTTTGCTGGCTTGGCTATAATCTCTCTTGGCATTCTCTGCACAACACGAAACATTCTTCCAGCACCCTGTCTCCTCCACAGGCATTGCCAGCTAGCAGTTAATGAATTAATTCTGCAAAGTGTGGAATGAAATGGAGATGCTTGGCTATCATAAACTCCTTGACGAGCTTATGCAGAGGGCAGTGCTACACAGTGGGGCTTTCTCATAAGGCTTGCAAGGAACTCAAAACATAGGCTTTGTTGTTTTTGAGGACACTTTTCTTTGCACCCCATAAACATACTCCACTGTGCCTGCTCTGCTTGAATTCCAGAGTGGGTAGGGGACTCTCCAGAATGTGGCAGGTTTGGTTCTTTTCCCAGGGTGTCTTTGTCTGAGGTCACATCCCTCCATCTCTAGATGCCATCTACGCTTTGTGTGTCGTCCTTGTCAAGGCCTGTGCTGGGCAGGGTTTCCAGGTCCTCCCCAATCTGGCTTAGGTATCCTCCTTACTCCAGGTTATGAAGGAATGTGGTTCACCTCTTTGTTCAGGGTGTTCTGCTGGGGGCCTGGCTAGCGAAACATAGAGTCTTCCTTGGCTTGATGCTGGCCTGGTGTTTTGAGGGGAAGCTTGCTGACGGGCGATGTCTGTCTGGTTGTCCATTTGTTGGATCCCAGTACTTAGCATTCCAACTGAATTATATAAGCCAGGCATAGGCAAGCATGCCAGCCAACAAGATAGCAGAAAGGGACAAGTATATAGCATAAGTAAGCAGTAGCTAAGCTAAACCCTTCTGAGGAATATCTACCCTGGCAGCTAAAAGCACAGGGTGTTTGATCTTACTCTTTTGGAAAATATGAGGTCTGTAACTCCTTTAAGAACAGGAGAAGTAGAACCTGGGGATACAGAAAGAAACCTGGGCAGGAATAGTGGTGCTCCTGGGGGAATACTATTGCCAGGTGCTTCCTGAAACAACTTAATGGACAAGTCAGCTGAACTAGTTTCTCTTTGCTCCACTGCTTTTTAAAACAAAAGGGGAAAGAAGGGATACAGTTGCCTGAAATTCTGATTTTGGAGACAAATCCTAAATCCAATTCTGACTTTAGAGTCCTAGGGAAGTTCTTGAATATTGCAGTTTCATTAGCTATTGGCATAAAAAGCTATGGAGTGAGAACATTCAGCTTCAGAGCAAAACCTAGTCATGTCCTGGGTTTGAAGCCTGCATCCAAAAGCAAAGAGAGGGTCCTGTTCTTGCAAAATCCAGACTTTGCAACCCTGAACTTTAAAGCAAAGAGAAATTGTCTAGCTCGCTTGTATCCAGCAGCAGTGCACCTGGTTTGCTAGCCATCCTGCCTGTTCATATTCTAGCATTTAGGATATTTTGGGAGAAACTAGGGGCTTTTCAGAGTCTGTCTTTGTCGGCTGTGTTCCATTGCTTTTTTATGGATTCTTGTCATTTCTTCTCATCCCTTCTTGTCATCTTTAAGTGCCCTTTCTCTTTCAATGTGCATTCCATGTTTCTCACTCCTCTTGTGGGGATGGTGGGTCGCCTCTATTTTCCAGGCCACAGATCGTCCTGTCAACGGGCTGGATGCTGGACTGCGGCCTTTCGACTTGGTTATTCCTTTCACTATCAAAAAAGGAGAGATTACAGGTAATTTGGAAATGTAGCTTAAAGGCAGCTGTGTGCATTAATAGCCTGGGGAATGAAATGTGTAACATTCGGCTTCCTTGATCCCTATTTTTATTTTAAATCGCTATTTTTTTATAGCTAAGGTGTTAATGAGCAAGGTCTGTTGAAATTTGTGAGGAAGTTAAAGATTTATGGAGATTGGCAGGTTGAGGGTTTTAAATATTTCCTTTTCCCATGGTTCATAGCTAAGAGATGCAGAAAATAATTGTTAGCTTTTATTTTGTGGGAATTGCAGGTGTTCTTGGGGCAAAATGTTAATTACCTGAATGCAATACATGAGACTTTTCTTCTAGTACTTTGCAGAAAGTGATCTGCTGTCATTTCTTAGCTAGATTTGACACAAAACTAAATCCTTATCTTTAGCCAGAACTTTCACTTCATTGGTATCTACCAGATAAGTTGAATAGCTAACCATCTATTGGAAGCTGCAGGAGAGATGCTAAGGATATCACTTCAAGCATAGATAGTACAGCTTTTCCTGTCTCTTCCAAATATATTGGCATGCAGTCGACATCATTCCCAAATGATACGACAGAAATTGCAATCCAGAGTATCTCTAAATCCCCAGGCTATGGAAGGGGGATTTCAATGGTTAGCTTTAGGCCTCTAAAACCATCACTGTCCAAAAATATCCTTGCAAAATTCTTAGGGGATTCTAGCCTAGTGCAGATAAATGCCCTAGCTCATATCCTGTGAGTTTCTACATTGGACAATAGAAGTCAGGTTTTGTTCAAATGTCCTACTGATCCCATATTAACAGAATAATATAACAATATTAATATTAATAGAATAGTAATAGTATATGGCTTCCTGTTCAGACTAACCGAAGCCACTGAATGTTTTTTGTTTTTCTTACCATCCCCTTTCCAAAGGAGAGGTACGTATGCCCTCTGGTAAGGTGGCCAAGCCAGATATTACTGACAATAAGGATGGCACAGTGACGGTGCGTTATGCCCCCACCGAGGCTGGCTTGCATGAGATGGACATCCGTTATGACAACATGCATATCCCAGGTAACATTGCAGGCTCTGGAGTTTCCCGGTTATCCTGGTTGGTGAGTGCTGAGTAATATGTAAATGACATCGTGACCCCTTTCTGATTCAATAGGTAGCCCCCTTCAGTTCTACGTGGATTATGTTAACAGTGGCCATGTGACAGCTTATGGTCCTGGACTCACCCATGGTGTGGTCAACAAGCCAGCTGTCTTCACAGTCAATACAAAAGATGCTGGAGAAGGTAAGCTGTGGCATATGTTCCTCCTACCAGAACTGTCCCTACTTCTGTTTGGGTCTTTTCCCTTTGGAGGACTTCATACAGCAAATACATACATAAATTGTACAAATCAGTTACTGGAATTCCTTCAAACAAGTTGGGTCTCAAGCTTGTCAGGGCCAACCTATCTTCAGTATTTGACCTTCTGGTGTTTCCAGGTGGACTCTCTTTGGCCATTGAAGGACCCTCTAAGGCAGAAATTGGATGCACGGATAACCAGGATGGCACCTGCACAGTATCCTATCTCCCAGTTTTGCCTGGAGACTACAACATCCTGGTGAAATACAATGATAAGCACATCCCAGGGAGTCCTTTCACTGCCAAGATTACCGGTGAGATGCGAGACTGCTCTGATGTGAGGTGGGCTAGGCAGCCAGCTGGCTGATGCTGAAGCCCTCCTGTCTGCCTCTGCTTCAATAGGTGATGATACAATGCGCATGTCCCATCTCAAAGTGGGCTCATCAGCTGATATTCCCTTGAACATCACTGAGACAGACTTGAGCCAGCTGACAGCCACAGTGATCCCACCTTCTGGTCGTGAGGAGCCTTGTCTGCTCAAACGCCTACGCAATGGGCATGTGGGTGAGTGCCCCTTTTTAGCCTACCTCTGAGAATTCATGGGTAGAACAAAACCGTTGGAGAGGCTTAACGAATTATCTCCTCTTTCCTTCCATCTCTTGCAAATGTCTCTATAGGAATTTCATTTGTTCCCAAAGAGATTGGAGAGCACATTGTGAACATCAAGAAAAATGGGCTGCACATCCCCAATAGCCCTATAACGGTGATGATCAGCCAGTCAGAAATTGGAGATGCCAGCCGTGTCAGGGTTTCTGGCCCAGGACTCAGTGAGGGCCGGACCTTTGAACCTTCAGAATTCATCATTGACACCAGGGATGCAGGTACACAACTGAAGTTTTAATACAGCCTTTGAAATGTCTTTAAGTTACATGGTTAGATTTTTTTAAAAAAAATTTAACGTTCACTACTCTTATTGTCCCTATGCTGGCTGGAAATGATGGCAGGTGGTAATCCAGCACATTTGAAGGGTGCCTAGTTGGGGAAGGCCAGTCTAAAATGCAGCCTTAACCCAAGAGGTAAAGTGAATATGATGAAGTTCCTGAGGTACACGGGGCAGATTTCATTTACAGGGCTTCTAAGATAAGATCAGAAGGTTCTGGAAAGCTACTGTGCCATTTTCCCGCCTTTAGCTCTATGAGGATACCGGCCAGCTTGGAATGGTTAAGAAGCAGGGGTGGGATCTGACCGGATAACCACCGGTTTGGGGAGCGCATGCATGCAAGTCAAATGTGCGCTGCACACGTGTGTGCACTAACGGCTTCAGCAAGCATTTACCTTCTCCATCTGACAAGCGGCACTCAGCTGTGCCACGAAAAGCAGCTGAGGAAGAAAACGCAGCCACTAAAGGACAGCCTAGAGACTGGGCGGGCGAGTGGGCCAAACAGCAGACCAAAACCTCATCCCATCGAACCAGTTGGGTGTCAGCTGCTCTTCGGAGCTACCGGTTCTATAAAACCGGACCAAACCGCTAGGATCCCACCCCCTGTTAAGAAGGTCTTATACAGGTAATCCTCGACTTATGGCCACAATTGAGCTCAAAATTTCTGTTCCTAAGCGAAACATTTGTTAAGTAAATTTTGCCCCATTTTATGACTTTTTTTTTGCCACAGCTGTTAATTAAATCACTACAGTTGTTAAGCTAGTTACACAGTTGTTAACTGAATTTGGCTTCCTCATTGACTTCGTTTGTTATACGGTCACAAAAGGCGACCTTGGGTCACTGCAGCCGTCGTAAGTATGAGCCAGTTTGCCAAGCATCTGAATTTTGATCATGGGAAGCTGCAACAGTCATAAGTGTGAAAAAAAACATTATGAGTCAGTGCTGTTGTAATTTTGAACTGCCACTAAATGAACTGTTGTTAGTTGCGGACTACCTGTATGGCATTCCAACTAAAAAGAAGGCTTAGACCAGGGGTCTCCAACCTTGGCCCCTGGAAGCCTGGCGGACTTCAACTCCCAGAATTCCACAGCCAGCTGGCTGTGGAACTCTGGGAGTTGAAGTCCGCCAGGCTTCCAGGAGCCAAGGTTGGAGACCCCTGGCTTAGACTGAACTAAGAACCACCCTAGCTTAGTGTTCTATTGCTAGAATTAAGTGCTCATGTCTGAAAGGTAGAAAAGTAGATTATCTCAGTGAAGGGTCTCCAGAAAAGGAAAATTTTCATGCAGGCAAGGATAAAGTGACCTGCACATTTCTCTTTGATGAGTAATTGAAGGGAAATTATGTAGCATTAGCATTAAATTGTACGTATAAGTTGCTGTATTATTCTTAAGGGTGCATATTTTTACCACGATGATGAGTTGCTCAAATGTATCCAAAAGCTTTTGATAATAAATGGATCTTTCTTTAGGCTATGGCGGTCTGAGCTTGTCCATTGAAGGCCCCAGCAAAGTTGATATCAACACAGAAGACCTGGAAGACGGTACTTGCAAAGTCACCTATTGTCCCACGGAGCCGGGCAACTATATCATCAACATTAAGTTTGCAGATCAGCATGTGCCTGGTGAGTACATTCGTCCTTGTTGTATCACAAGGGGGCCAGAGGTAGGTCCAAAAAATGTTCAGGCCCCCCCAAAAGATGGTTCCAATAAGGGTCAGGCAGATAGGTCTTTAAAATCTGGATTGCTGAACAAGCTGTTGTCAGACTTGGTTCCGGGGGTGGGCCTCAAACATTTAAGCAAAAGGTGCTCTGACTGGGTGGGTGTGGCCTAGTTGGCCTGTTGCATCACGGCAGGGAGGGCATTTTAGCCCTCCCTGGGCTCCGGAGGCTTTCCTTGAGCCTCCAGGAGGGCGCAAATGGGCTCCCTGGGCTCCAGACGCTCTTTGGAAACTGGAAATGGGTCCATTTCTGGCCTTCCAGAACTTCCGGGAGGCCTGTTTTTCACCCTCCCCAAGCCTTCGTACGCACTTTGCACTTACCTGCATCCAAAACGGGCCACGTGGAGACTCCTGGGAGGGGTGGGGTGAGGCAGGGTGGGCAGGGCCAGCCAGGAGTGGGATTTGGGGGTTCTCCAAACTGCACAGAATCTTAGCTAGGGGCTCTCCCAAACCCCAGGGAACCCCCAGCGGTCCACCCCTGCTTGGTTCCCAGATAGATACCGTGTTTCTCCAACAATACGGCCTCCACCAATAGGAAGCCCCACCATATTTCTTTGGCATAAAATCAAATTAAGCCCCTCCCCCCAAATTTAGGCCTATTTTAAAACATGCAAAATAAGGGGGAAGGGCGGGGGACTTGCCATTAGGAGCGCCCCCGGGCAGCAATTCCTCGCCACCAGCTGCTCCTAACGGGTGATCATGGTGAATTGCGGAGCTCCCTACTCCCACCTTTGCTGCAGACACCTTTGGCACCCACCGCTGTTGCTTTCCCTTCTGCCCATTCCGCCAAGTTTGGAGCTGCCGCTTCCGTGTTTGGAGTGCCGCCGCCATTTGGGGCTTCAAACAGCGGCAGTGCTCCAAACGCAGAAGCGGCGGCTCCAAACATGATGGCGGGCGATCTTTTTATTTTGGTCCGTGTGAAGTTCAGAGTGAGCAAGAGAGGGAGACTGCGATGCCTCCATCCGAAATGGCAACCTCACTAGTGATCACAAAGTGGCTGGAAGCCCGAATCAGTGGGAAACGACGGCAATCTTTTTGGAGTGAGAGGAAAGGGAGAGAAGTGTTGCGAGGCGTAATTTGCAGGAGGAAGTAGGTGTATCCCACGGCAGGAAGCCCAAGGAAGAAGGGCCGGTAGGCAACAGAGAGCGTCCCGTAGCTCCGGAAGCAGCCTAGAGACGCGCCCGGGAAGAGGCGCAGATGCTGCCTTGTAATCCCCAAGCCAACTGCGTGCGCCGCCTTTAGTTATGTGCGCTCCGCGCTTTGGGCATCTCTGTGTGATCGCGACCCTGTCCTTTCCAGTTGGCGCCCTTGCTGCTTTCTGGCTCTTTAGCAAGGCATCGCGGTCTCCCTCTCATGCTCGCTCTGAACTTCGCGCGGACCAAAATAAAAAGATCGCCCACCGTCATGTTTGGAGCTTCCGCATTTGGAGCTTCCGCCGCCATTTGGAGCTCCAAACAGCGGCAGTGCTCCAAAGGCGAAGCTGGTTGCTAAAGAGCCAGAAAGCAGCAAGAGCGCCAGGTGGAAAGGACAGGGTCACAATCACACAGAGATGCCCAAAGCGCGGAGCGCACATAACTAAAGGCGATGCACGCAGTTGGCTTGGGGACTACAAGGCAGCATCTGTGCCTCTTCCCGGGAGCGTCTCTGGGCTGCTTCCAGAGCTACGGGACGCTCTCTGTTGCCTACCGGCCCTTCTTCCTTGGGCTCCGTGCCGTGGGATACACCCACTTCCTCCTGCAAATTATGCCTCGCAACTCTTCTCTCCCTTTCCTCTCGATCCAAAAAGATCGCCATCGTTTCCCGCCGATTCGGGCTTCCAGCCACTTTGTGATCCACTAGTGAGGTTGCCATCTCGGATGGAGGCATCGCAGTCTCCCTCTCTTGCTCGCTCTGAACTTCACGCGGACCAAAATAAAAAGATCGCCCGCCGTCACGTTTGGAGCTGCCGCTTCCACGTTTGGAGCACTGCTGCTGTTTGGAGCCCCAAAAGGCGGCGGCACTCCAAACACGGAAGCGGCAGCTCCAAACTTGGCGGAATGGGCAGAAGGGAAAGCAACAGTGGCGGGTGCCAAAGGTGTCTGCAGCAAAGGTGGGAGTAGGGAGCTCCGCACTTCACCATGATCACCAGTTAGGAGCAGCTGGTGGCGAGGATGCAAGGGTGGGAATTAAATCACCCCGAAAAAACGTCCTAGCTGTTTTTTCGGGGGTCAAAAAAAAATAAGACCCGGCCTTATTATATGAGAAACACGGTAAAACTATGATATGAAAGACAATAGCGAGGTTTGCCATTGTCAGGTGAGCACATAAATATTACTTGGAAAATCATCACTTAGTTTATGTCAGCAGTCCCCAACTTTCCCAGCTTTGCGGACCAGCGGCGGGTGGGAGAGGATGGTTCTGTACAAGCTGTGGGTGAGCGTGCTCGGGCCGACGGAGAGACTCCCTCATTCTTGCATGCCACTTGCAACACTCGGTATTGGGCCAGGGCCCAGGAGTTGGGGATCCCTGGTTTATGAAGCTGCCGAAGAGCCTCACACCTGCCAATATCATTCTTCCTCTTGTCTGCCAGACACTTTCCTTAAATCAGTATTTCCCAAACTAAGTGAATTATGGGGGTTGTGGTCTAGCTCATTTAGACAGCACAAATCCATTCCAGGATTTCTGCTATACTGTAAAGCAGGGGTCGCCAACCTTTTGGACCTCAGGGACCACCAAACTCATAATTTTAAATCACTAGTATGAATTTTGACTGACAGTGGCTTGCTGACGTTGGTGGGAGAGAGAGAGAGAGAGAGAGAGAGATCTAACCTAACCTTGGAGGGCTGGCAGTCATGTTCTCTCTCTCTCTCTCTCTCTCTCTCACACACACACACACACACAGGTCCCTCACACACACCCATCCCCTCCAAGGCAACCACATTCCTTCACTAAACTACTTTTCAGCTCCGTTTTTTGGGGGAGAGAGGGAGGAAGAGAGGGTATCCTGCGATCCCAAATAAAGAATGATTGGTCAATACGAAAACGGGGTGGGGAATTTTCCTGCAGACTTTTGGGGGGGGGGTTTCCCAGGGACCACTGAAATTTTCTCATGGACCACCAGTGAGCCTTCAGTTGGCGACCACTTCTGTAAAGTGCGGGTGTCAAACTTGATGGTGTCATGTGATATATTGCAACGGTTTTTTTTTTTTTTTTTAACCTTTGCGGAGCTGGGGTGGCCATGGCCTGTGCGTGGTGCATCCTGCCGAAGGGCCACCAGTTTGACAGTCCTTGCTGTAAAGCAGGGGTCTCCAACCTTGGCTCCTGGAAGCCTGGCGGACTTCAACTCCCAGAGTTCCACAGCCCTGGCTGTGGAATTCTGGGAGTTGAAGTCCGCCAGGCTTCCAGGGGCCAAGGTTGGAGACCCCTGCTGTAAAGGGTAGTAACAGTAGCTGAAAGTTTAAAGTGGACCTTATTTTCTAGGGCTTGCTTTGGGGGATTAAGTAGAGAAACATGAATCCAAAATGATGGGGGAAGGACATCCTTACCTACAAAACAGCTGGTTTTGAGCATGCACACCCCAGAATTGCATGAGCAAGTAGGACTGAGTATCTCAGGCTTTTATCAGTTTTTATGACACCAATAAAAGAGATTATTGTAGCTTAGGGTTGACCTGAGGAATCCTTGGTGTTCCCTGAGCCTGATCGTTTTCTTGCAGAGATTTCATTATCAAACTAGGCTTGGTAATGAAACATCTGCAAGAAAACCACCAAACACAGAGAGCACCAAGGAAGCCACAATTTGTATAATTCTGGTCCTTTTTCCCAGTCTGCTGCCTTTTAGATTTAGGCCAGATTAGCTCCCATCTTCCCTGACTTCCCTTCCCTTTGGAGAAGGCACCAGACTGGAGAAAGTGGCTTTAGGTGCAGCTAGGCACATAGTTGAGATGCCACATTGTAAAAAGTAGCATAGCTAGCATCCTTAAGGACATTCTTTCCACTGCAAGGGTTTTTTTTTTTTTTGTTTTTTTTTTTTGTGGAGTTTGTTGAAATAATTAATTCTCCACTTGCAAGGACTGATAACCTAATGAATATGACAATTTGCGCAGGATCATTCAACTTAGCAAGGTTGAGTGCTGAAAGAAAAGATGTTGCTACCATAGAGAGCCAGACATTCATCAACATTTCCAAAGTTGTTGTAGGGCAGCTAATGCTTCTGGGGCTGTATAGCCTTGATACCATTCTGCTTCTGCACAAATCTTATTTATCAATTTCTCCCGTGAAAGGATAGGTAAGATCTGACTGGACTGTGGAGAATTTGGGGCTGTTTAAAAACTACCATTAACAGGTAGGTTTTGCTTCCCTTTTTGATCTGGTTTTCTGACACAGGGAGCCCATTCTCTGTGAAGGTGACAGGAGAGGGGAGAATGAAACAGATGATTACGCGCTGCCGCAAAGCCCCATCTGTCTCCCATATTGGCAGCCAGTGTGACCTGAGCCTGAAAATCCCAGGTAAGCGGAGTCCAGGGAGAGAAGTGGGGGGTTGAGCAACTGTTTGTGGGTGAGACTAATCCAGAGATAATGAGAGCTATTGCGAGATCACCATGCCTTTTCTGAGGACAAAGGAAGCATTGTAAGAGTTCACATACTCCTGCTTGCTTGAGCAAATGCTAAATTTGGTATGGAACTAAGTGTTCAGTCCTGGACAGTTTCAGGCAGGCGTCCAGGTCTTAGCAGCAAGGGTCTGGCCATGTTGAATAGATTCAACTCTTCTGGTTTCCAAACCCTAGTTTATACTAAGTATTATCTAGCCAATGGTTTGATTTGACGTGGTTGATTTAATAAACAGTGGCTTAATGTATATCCAGCATGTGTTCCATGTTCTATGGTAAGAAGTAGCCCTACCAGCTAAAAACCAGTATTTCATGTAGCAAAAATGTATCCATGTAATCCTTGTGCTGTGGTCCCCAGAAATCAACGTCAGGGACATGACTGCCCAAGTGACCAGCCCGTCGGGCAAATCCCACGATGCAGAGATCTTGGAGGCAGAAAACAACACCTACTGCATCCGCTTTGTGCCCACTGAGACTGGCATCCACTCAGTCAGTGTCAAGTATAAAGGACAGCACGTGCCCGGAAGCCCCTTCCAGTTCACAGTGGGTCCTCTTGGGGAAGGGGGTGCACACAAAGTCCGGGCAGGTGGCCCAGGCTTGGAGAGAGCTGAAGCTGGTGTGCCAGGTATGGTTATCAGTTGCGGGAAGACCCTTAAATTGTGAGTACCTTGGAGGCGGGAAAGAAAGTCAATGTAATGCTCACCCTTACATTGTATTTAATGCATCAAGGGTAAAATGGCAGGTGGTGATGGATGGTGGGTTAAGGATCTAGTGGATCTAAATTAGCATAAACTGCTGTCTTCTGCTTGTCCTGATTTTGCAGTCAGAAGCACTGAGGCGCTTCCAGATTGAAAGGATTATCCGGTGACCTCACCATTGCCCTGAGGACACCAGTTGGGGGCTTCTTTCATGTCCCTGGCAAGAGCTGGAGTGAAGGACGAGAGCTCAATCCTGCCCCAGGCAGCTCTCGGGTCTCAAAACACAGGCTTGCTAAGCTGCCCAGTGTGCCAATCACTTGAGCATTGTGGTCCTTTTGCTTGTCCTGATGGTACTAATATTTAAAGCCTAGGTACACTGTATAAAAGTCAGTGGCGTTTTAATCATGCTGTAATTGAAACAGCTGGAAAGCAATTTTCCAAGAACTGGTTTACATCTAGCCTGATTCCTTTGACTTTATCCCTCAGTCTCACAGATAAATAAGTCAGATAGATGCAAAGTTATGTAGGATATACAACACTTACCAGAACTAATTTTCCACTCCAGTGAGGAAGTGTCAGCTCTTTGAGATAGACCAGAGAAGGAAGCCAAAGTTATAAACACTAACATCGTTTTTATTATAGGGTTACAGGCAGCGGCATCTTGTCGGCCTGAATGTCCCTTTCCCCTGCCTGCCTTTGTTCTAACAAGAACTAGGAAGGCTGGAGTCTGAAATGTTTTGTCAAAACTACATTTTTGTTTTGGATTGGGATTTCTTTATTTGTCTTGACTGCGGCTCTTCCTCCTGTTCCTCGAGGGTTATGCCCTCCTCCCATTATAGGAAGTGTGGGGGAAACTGCCGGATGGTAGGATTTGCCATGTAGGAACTTCAGATCTGATGAAGAGATTCCAGACAACTTTGTTTTGTTTGTTTGTTTTTACACTTTGGTTACCCTTTGCAAAGACTATGTGCTGTATTTTAAATGTTATCTACTGCATGGGTTTACACATCCATCATGGTTTTGTAATAAGAACTGTTTGCCTTGTTCCCCAGCTGACTTTAGCATCTGGACAAGGGAGGCAGGAGCCGGTGGTCTCTCCATTGCTGTGGAGGGCCCCAGTAAGGCAGAGATTGCTTTTGAGGACCGGAAAGATGGTTCATGTGGAGTTTCATATATTGTGCAAGAGCCTGGTAAGCAATTGTGGGGGAAGTAAACAGTCACAGTAGTGGGATTCCAATTATTTTACTGCCGGTTCTGTGGGCGTGGCTTGGTGGGCATGGCAGGGGAAGGAGACTGTAAAATCTCCAGTCAGAGGTGGAATTTGCCGGTTCTCCGAACTACTCAAAACTTCCGCTACCGGTTCTCCAGAACTTGCTAAATACCACCTCTGGAGTAGTTGCTTCTGAACTAGAGACAATTGCAATAGAGCTAAACATTTCACTATGGGTTAAAGGAAAAGTCAGTTACAGCTTCAGTGGAGCAGACGTTTGATTTGGACATTTATGAGAGGAGGTGAATAGTTAAGGATCTTCCCGGAGATTATAATTATGATTTCTGGCAGCTTTATTGTAAAAGTGTTGACCTCTTCTCTTCAAATTCTGGGCCAAGCAGATTTTTAAAAACAAAAAAGAATTGTGAAACTGTAGAAGCAGGATAGGAAAAACACGGCCTTGGAGTATTGCTGGACTGTTCATTGTGAACACTGATTGGGCTCTTTATAAAAAAATGCATTTGGAGTCCAGTGCTTGGATTCCAACATTTGAAGATACATAGACATGTCTGCTTTACAGTAATCAAGCATTATTCTGAATAAGATAACCTTTATTGTCACTTTTTTTCTGTGAACTCACTGGCACACATTAAAAATAAATATATACTGTATAATGTATTTTCAAAAGAGTAGCATGTGTGTATTCCATACTTTTACACATACACACACACACACACTGAATACATAGTGGAAAAAAGAATCTTAGGAATGAACAAGGTTGATACTATATGGTACAAAGCTATTATAGAAATGTAGCTGTTCTGTTTCAGATACCACGAAGCCTCTTCCCAGAAGGTCACCCAAAGAATTGTGACAGAATATTTATATGAGCCAGCCAGGGGTGGGACCCTACGGCAAGTCAAGGAGTGAAAAAGGATAGGAATTGAGGAAGAGGGCCACAGGTCTGAAAGTAGGGAGAGTGAGGACTTAAGAATGGGATGCAGTTGGAATAGAATGGCTTTTCAGGTGGTAGAAAAATAAACCTGAATAAAGAGAGAAGTTTGCTGGAGCAGGGATCTTCCAAAGAAAATCAGTATTAATTCTCACTAGAGTACGAGGTGGCTGCCTTTAATATTTTTTTAAGGGAGTAGTGTCATAGCACACTACTCAGAGAGGCTCTGACTGTCTTTAAGTCTTTTTAAAAAATTTATTTTAACGTTGACACAAAACTTTTTCAAATGCCTCTACTTTAAATTGCAGAAAGCTGGGTTCCAAAATAATGTCTAGAAGGTCCCGAAAACCAAAAAGAGGATCCCCATCCAACCCTGAGGCCACAGATTGTCACCCTTGCCATAGCACGATCTCTCACTTTTGCAGGACATCAAAACTGGGGTGTTCTAGAGGAGGAGTCCCCAACCTGTGGGTTATGGCCCACTACTGGGCCGCGGTCTATTTGTCACCAATGTGAGTGGTTGGCTAGTGCACGGGCATGCAGGCACGCACACAGCCCCACTTGTGCAAGCTTTGGGGGCGCTCATGGCCCCACTCGCACAAGTAACAGGTGCTTTTGCACACACGCACCTGCCCCTCCCACAAAACCATCCCCTCTTTTACCCCCTTCCAGCCACCGACCCAGAAAGGTTCACAGGAGAAAGTGGTGTCTAGCTTGACTATATCTTACGATGCAGGGGTTGGAAAAAGTTGGGGTTGGAGAAAGCAGGACGCGAGAGCTCCTTTCTAGCACCTTCTTTTGGAATAGGCTCTGGCAAATCCCTCCGTGAGCTGCAGAGCAGCCAGATTCTGCACTCCCAACTGGGCAACATTTCATCCAAAGTTGAACAGAACTTTCTGTTTGGTAGGGAGGCTGGCAGCTGTTTAGTGCAGCGACCATCTGGAACACAAGCTGGCTGATTTGCTAAGGAGAAGAAACCCAGAGATGTGACCCCCCCCCTTCCTCCCCGAAGAGCTTGCCTTAAATCAAAATATTGTATCTGAAAGCAGCATTGTTCTAATCCCACCGTAAATCTTGTCATGGTAGCATTGAAGAACATACTATGGGTGTGATCTGCCCTATGCTAGCTCGAGCGACAAAAATGCCTTTTAAATAGAGAGTTCTAACTGGTTGGAGATCTTGTGTTGAAATTTTTTTGGCCGTGGTTAAAATGCATCATCTCAACCAAACCATTAAATGCCAAATGCTGCTGCAAGTTGTGCACCCAGAGCTGCCAAATAATACATATGTGACAGCTTCTCCATATGGACCCATGGAGCAAATCTGGGAAGAAATTTCAATTCCAGGCCCCAAAAACTCAAACACTCTTCCTTCTGAAGCATTTACTGTGTTCTGTTTCATTCTGTGTTATTGCTGTTGATTTAAAAAGGATGACGAGTTAGAGTTAAAATGCAACATCTTTAAAGTGTTACAATTAAAATTTTTCCAAAACATTTCTTCATGCAGCAGCTAGCTTTCTTTTTCTTCCTGCTGGCTAAACCAATCATGTTTAATTCATCTTCTGGAGCTTGTACCCTTTTGAATCTGAATTAGTGCCTGACAGTTGTTTTTTCTTCCTGTGTTCCCCTTTCCTGACAGGTGACTATGAGGTTTCGGTGAAGTTCAATGACGAGCACATCCCAGACAGTCCCTTTATAGTACCTGCCACTTCCACCTCTGATGATGCCCGCCGACTCACTGTTTCTAGTCTTCAGGTGAGGCACTGGGAGAAACCGCCCACTTGCTCCCCCTGCTGGTTGGGTGGAGTTGGCACTGTTGCTCTCCTGAGTTGGCTTTCCTTCACCACAAAGAAAGAAGAGAGTAGATCCAGGCTGAGGAGAAAGTGTCCAGGGATCTGTCCTGCAGACGTGAAGTAGCAGGGGTGGGTTGCCTGAGTGCCTGGTCAGTTGCAGGGGGAAGGAGATCAAGTCAGTCTCACTCAGAATAGTCACGGTGCCAACTTCCTGGCTAGACAGGGATCTGCTCTGGGGTTTTTCTCGTGTCTCGTTTAAAGGCTGCTAACAGTCCTGCACTCCATGCCAAGGTTTAAAGATGGAGAACTCCCCTGGGCACGCTGCATCTGCTGATCTGCTGCCAAGCTGAAAAGGCTACCCAGCCTTCCTCTTCTCTAAGCTGTACCCCTTTGCTTGCCCTCCTGCCGCTTGTGCTGTGCCCAGCTTCCAGGGGAGCTCTCCCTCTCTAAGCCACCTGGCTCAGGTAAGTGGAAGCCTGTCTTGTATATGTCAGGGGAGCGGGGTGGGGGATGCAGGGCTCTGGAACTGGATGCTGCGGCCCTCTTGGGCCTTTCTGCTGTCTCATGTGCTCTGTGCTTCCAGGAGTCAGGGTTAAAAGTGAACCAGCCAGCCTCATTTGCTGTCAGCTTGAACGGGGCCAAGGGTGTGATTGATGCCAAGGTGCACAGCCCCTCAGGGGCTTTGGAAGAGTGCCATGTCACCGAAATTGATGAAGGTAGGTGCTTTGACATCCTTCTTTTTTTTTTTTTGGCAAAGTGCCCTGTTAGGCTTACTGCATCAAAGGGCTGGTTGACCCACCTATCTCGCCTCCAAGTGTAGAGCAAAGATTACCAAAGTCTTTCTTCAGCTCCAAAAAGTAGAGTCTAGAAATGCCAGTTTGTGTCAGAATCAGACTATTCTGTGTCGAGATCTCAGGCCTTTGTTCTTTGTATAAATAGCCGATGAGGTTCCTGAGAGACTGCTTTAACAATGATCTGTGTCATGCCCCTGTCAGAGTCTGACTCTGAGGAGGAAGCCGAACAGCTGACAGGGAGTGGGAATGGCTGTGGAGGAAATTGGGGAAGGGCAAAGTCTGGCTGGGCAGAGCAGGGGAGAAGTAGAACAAGGGAGAGGGAATCCAGAGGAAGAGCTAGGCCCACCTCCTCTTCATCCTAGGGCATGCAGGGAGGAATGGAGAAGGGAGCAACATTGTGTGGCTTACAGGGGAGGAAAGGGCCCTGATTCCCTTCATTCGCTGCAGCTGGGAACACAGTGTATAAAAAAAGGCAAGCTGTGTGCAGCAATCTGTTGGGAGCAAACGTGACTTTATCTTATATCGTTGTGGCTTATCTGTGTTCCTGGCGTCTTCCCAACTGTGTAAGTTTTGCTGTGCTTTCAAGTCTGAAATTCTTGCTCCTGCCCTGCCAAACTAATTACTTCAGTTTTAAGTTACAGTTTGTAACTTTAAGTTACAGTTTGTGTTTACCCTGTTTTGGACTGAATTTTCTGCAGTCAAAGGCTGCTCCTGGGAGAGTTTTTCTGCAGCCAGAAGGTAACCTAGACATTGGGGGCAAAGTTGGAGATAATAAAAGGATATTGATTATCTGACTGTGTTGTCTTTGTGCCACGTCCCGGGTCATCACAGTTTGTGGAGATTCTCAATCATCCAAGTTATGACTGTCCCAAAGGTGCTTTTCCCAAAAGGCAACTGGACTTTCTTTTTATGCACTGAAGAGGTTTCTTGGATGAAAAACAAAACATTTTCCAAGGAAAGAGGAAAAAAAACAAAACAAGGAAAATCCAGTTGCCTTTTGGAACACATGCTACAATATTAACGCAGAAGCATTTTTAAACCTAAATTGCTTTCTTGGTCAACATTGGAAGTACTTTTTTCCATGTACTTGAAAAAAAGTAAACTGCCTCCTGGTGAAAACCATTGTGTACTGTAGTGTGGTGTGCTGTAGCAGCGCCACAGAGTAATTGTGCTCAGTTGTAGCTCGGCCCACGCCATACCAAACTTTCTGTTGAAACGGCTTGCGTTGAATATGGCTCGGAAGCAGATGGAGAGCTCTGTAAATGAATGGTAGTTGCTCCTAATGTAATCTTTCATCCAGCTAAGTTACACTGGAGTCACCAGCCTTTATTGTTATTCAAAAACACATTGCTCTAATCCAGGGGTGTCGAACTTGCGGCGTCACAGCAGTGTCACGTGGTGTATTGTGACTTTTTCCCCCTTCGCTAAACAGGGCGTGGCTCATGAGTTTGACAGCCCTGCTCTAATCAGTTGTTGTCACATTATAGATATTAGAAAACAGCTCTACCTTTTAAAAACTTGTTCCAATCAAAGGACTCTTGCCCACTGTTGCAGCCCAAGGCTATTAAGTACATTCTCTGAGTCCAAAGGCAACAAGTCAAATCCAGAGAAAAGGCACTTGTTTACCTTCCTGCAGTCTGTAACAGTAGTGGCTCAGCTGGAGCAAGAGAATGGGGAGTTGGGCTGACCCAGCCTTCACAGAGAGGCAGACAGAACTACTGGCAATACTTGTATCTTCAAGCTACTTTACCAAGGTCTCCTGATGGGTATAGCCACAAAATGTCTCCCACACTGATAGTTCTCCAGTTCACATTTGCTGCTTCAGGAGGCAAGAACAGAAACAGGCCCAGAGCCAAAGCAAAAGCAGATTCTTGGCTACCAGCCACTTCCTGCTTACTTAAGGACTTTAACAGACAGATCTCCATCCTGGAGCCTGAACTGCCCAGGATAAGAAACAATGCTTCTGCCCCAATTCTAATTATGGGGTAGCCCATGCTGTCAGACTCCATCTGTCACAATTCCCATCTGGTCAGCATTCCCCAAGTATGCTTAATTATTTTAAGCAGCAAGCACATCTGCTCACCACCACCTACAAGTTGTAAGTCAGCATAGGTCAGCTTACTCCTGGCAGTGTAAAATGCTCACAATAGCTAACACCTGATAATTCCCCACATTTAAAAGCAAATGGCTGAAATTTTGTCAGCACTTACAAAAGGATATGGAGATATTTTGTAAGATTGTAGCCATTACTTTATTTTGGTGTGTGGGTGCATACACACACAAGTGTGTCTATGTGATTGCTAAAAGTTAATGCCAACTGTATATCATTGATTTCTGTTCTTGCTGTAACTGATGGCCACAATATGAAAAATCATGCCATATTGTTAGCTGTCCAAGCTCTGATTTAGCCAATGCTGAACTGTTGCTTTTGCAACCGAAAACAACCTCCAAAGCAAAGCTTTGTTCTTAGATTCCTTGCTGTATAGAACTGTTTTTTGTTGTTAGTTGCAAATGCCGATTGCTTCATTGACTCCCTCCAGCCACCTCATTCTCTGTCGTCCCTTTCTTCTGTTGCCCTCAATCTTTCCCAGCATTAGGCTCTTCTCCAGTGAGTCCTTCCTTCGATTTTTTTTTTTTTTAAACAATTTTGTTTCGGTTTTCACAACACACAGAAAAATAAAAACATCTTTTTTTAGTGAACAACTTGGTTCCAGGCTTTCAAATCTCCATACAGATATAATCTCAGTTACATATTCATCTTTCATATTCAATTTCATATCTCAGCACTACTTTGAATGCTCTTTATTATTTTTCCCCCTCAAATACTTCCCTCAGGTTTATTTTATAACTCTCTCATTCATTTCTAAATCTATTACATATCCCTCTCAAGGTTTTCATATTTTCAAAATAATTATACTTTGATTTATCCTGTGTACATATCCACATTTCAAACATTACAAAACAAGGTTTCCCCTATGGTTGCCAATTAAAGTGTGTCACCTTCATATCTTATAGTTGATTCCCTTTCACATCTCATTAAATATTCTACTTCTAAATTATCCCATTAAACAATTATAGTCCTTCCTTCTCATTAGGTGGCCAAAGTATTTGAGTTTCAACTTCAGGATCTGGCCTTCTAAAGAGCAGTCAGGGTTGATCTTTGGGACTGACCAGTTTGATCCTCTTGCAGTCCAAGGGACTGGCAGGAGTCTTCTCCAGCACCATAGTTCAAAAGCCTCAATTCTTTGGCGCTCAGCCTTTCTTATGGTCCAACTTTCACAACCATACATTGCAACTGGGAAAACCATAGCCTTGATTATACACATTTTTGTTGGCAGGGTGATATCTCTGCTTTTTAGTATGCCGTCTAGATTTGCCAAAGCTTTCCTCCCCAGAAGCAAGCGCCTTTTAATTTCTTGGTTGCAGTTCCCATCTGCAGTGATCTTGGAGCCCAGGAAAATAAAATCTGTCACTACCTCCATTTCTTCCCCATCTATTCGCCAGGAATTGGATGCCATAATCTTAGTTTTCTTAATGTTGAGTTTCAAGCCAACTTTTGCACTCTCCTTCCTCACCCGCATAAAGAGGTTCTTTAGTTCCTTTTCACTTTCTGCCAATAGAGTGGTATCATCTGTATACCTGAGGTTGTTATTTCTCCTGGCAATCTTCATTCCAATTTTTGATTCATCTAGCCCTGCCTTTTTCATGATGTGCTCTGCATGTAACTTAAATAGGCAGGGTGACAGTATACAGCCTTGCCGGACTCCTTTCCCAATTTTGAACCAATCAGTAGTTCCATGTCCAGTTCTCACTGTTGTTTCTTGACCTGCATATGTTTCTCAAGAGACAAATAAGATGGTCTGGTACTCCCATCTCTTTAAGAACTTGCCACAATTTGTAGTGATCCACATAATCAAAGGCTTTAGCATAATCAATGAAGCAGATGTTTTTCTGGAACTCCCAACTTTCTCCATGATCCAGCGTATGTTGACAATGTGATCTCTAGTTCCTCTGCCTCTTCGAAATCCTGCCTATACTTCGGGTAGTTCTTGATCTACATACTGCTGGAGCCTAGCTTGTAGGATTTTGAGCATAATTTTACTAGCATTGAAATGAGTGGAATGGTGCGATAGTTTGAACATTCTTTGGCATTGCCTTTCTTTGGAATTGGAATGTAAACTGACCTTTTCCAATTCTGTGGCCACTGTTGAGTTTTCCAAATTTGCTGGCAAATTGAGTGTAGCACTTTTACTGCATTGTCTTAAGATTTTGAATAGCTCAGATGGAATACTGTCACCTCCACTAGCTTTGTTGTTGTTCAGAATTCCTAAGGCCCATTTCCACTTTACATTCTAGGATGTCTGGCTAGAGGTCAGTGACCAACCCATTGCGGTTATCAGGGACGTTAAGCTTGTTCTTGTATAGTTCTTCTGTGTAATTTTGCCACCTCTTCTTGATCTCTTCTGCCTCTGTTAGATCCCTGCCATTTTGGTCCTTTATCATGCCAATCTTTGCATGAAACATTCCCTTTGTATCTCCAATTTTCTTGAAGAGATATCTTGTCCTTCCTATTCTATTGTTTTCTTCTATTTCTTATCTTTCTCTTTCTCCCTTGCCTTTCGCTTCTCTTCTTTCCTGAGCTATACGTTCATCATACTCAATCTTCAAGAAATCTGTAGTCACCCGTAAGCAAACTCCACTCCATGGAGTCATTACCTTTTTTAAAATAAATTTTATTAAGTTTCCATATTTCAAAAAAACATAAAACAAAACTTTATACATTATTATCAACATCAAGACATCTTTTGCATTTCCTCACATTTTTCAGTATATGTATTTACTTGCTCTTACTATAAATCAATAGCTTTTATCCTTACATCTCAATCTTCTCCATGGTACATTTGCATATTTATATATTTCCTCATTCTTTTCCTAATTGCCATTTTATTTTCTTTTTATTTCTAAACCACTCATATCAGGCATCCCAGGCCCTATAATAAATTGAATCTTCTGTATCTTTTATTTTGATCGTTAGCCTGTCCATCTCTATACAATCTATTATTTTTTTAATAACCATGCCTTCCGGTGGAACCCTTTTTTCCTTCCAGAGTTGTGTGTACGAAATCCTTGCAGCTGTTAATATATGTAACATAATATATCTATCTGTTTTATTGCATTTTTGTGTTCTTATACCTAATAAAAAAGTTTCCGGATTAAATTCAGTTTTCTGATTCGTGATTTCTTCTATCCATTGTCTAATTGTATTCCAATATTTTTTCACTTCCTGGCATGTCCACCAGGTATGAAAATAAGTGCCTTTTTCTTTTCCACATTTCCAACAATTTGGGTCTGAGTTAAACATTTTTGCAAATCTAGTGGGAGGAAGGTGCCATCTGTAGAACATTTTGTATTGATGTTCCTTGTATGCTGTGGATGTAATTATTTTGTAATTTGATCCTCACATTCTCCCAATTTTCCAGGTCTATATTATGGCCAACATTTTTCGCCCATACCACCATCGTCTCTTTGACCACCGCCTCTTCCATTTTAAAATCTAGTAGAAAGTTATATATTCTTGAAATCATTTTCTTTTCCATTTCTTGTAGAATTTTATCTAATTTATGCTTTTCCATGCAGAAACCAAATTGTTCTTTGTCCTTCTGTTATCTTGCATGGATTTGCATGTATGGCCACCAATCTATCTTTATGTTTTGTTGCTGTAATTCTTGTCTTGTTTTTAATCTTCCTTGTGTGTCTAATAGATCATTGTAACTCCTCTTTTCTCCCAGATCCATTGCATTTGGGTATATTTGTGCTTCCATAGTCGACAACCAGTTTGGTATTTTAGTATAATGGTTCTTTTTAATCTTGTTCCATGTCCATGGAGTCATTACTTTTACTGAGAAGATTGTGTGAACTGCACATGGCTTTCTTTTTTTTGCCATGGGAACTAAGGAGGGACTGTTTATGACCTACTAACACTCTTTTGAAGTTATGGTCCCCAGAGATCCCAGCTCACTTGCAGTTTTATAGATTCTTATGTCAAATGATGTTGAATCTATCCATCTTTTAGAGCAGAGAGACATAGGACTTGCTACTTCTCCTGCACAGAAATTCCTGCCATGTAACTTGCAAACTGCACCATGGTTAAGAATCTATCGTTGACTATTATGATTGTATATGGAGACACAACTACAATTGCAGAGCAAAACTAAAATGAGACGACTGTGACTTTTGTGAAAAGTAGAACCTTCACCTCTGACCCAACCTCCACTCCCAATAAGTGGCAGCTCCAAAGAAACAGTTGATGAGAACAAATTGGATCAGCTGGTGCCCTTCAGAAATGTTAGAACTATAGTTCTTAAACTTCTGTGGTCAGGAAGACATCAGCTAAAATTTGTAATTCTATGCATATTAAGCAAGTAGTCTTTTTGCAAAGGTTGAGGACTTGGAATGGGGAAAGCTTAATTGCCTGTAAACCCCTTTTACTTATAATCAGTAACACACACTTAGTTTGTTAATATATTTGTGTAAGCCTGAACCTGTTCCAAACATGTTTGTTATGTCTTGCTCTTAGATTTTTTTAAAAATTGTTTACAACTGTAAGTATGAAGCACAGTGCAACCGTTTTGGCATTACTTTGCCTTACATACAAAAATATAATCAAACCATAACATTCCTATTATTGGTACAATATTTACATTTTGATTCTAATCCTCCTAGCTATTTTTGTTCCCACCTTCCCCTCTTTTTTGCAACCACAGGTAAAACTTATTCCAGGTATCATAATATTCTGATTCCCCCTTATTTTGCAGTATTAAAGTTAATCTATCAGATTCTGTACAGGCCATCATTTTCCTTATTATCTCTCTTTTTGGTGGTATACTTTCATTTTTCCAATATTGTGCATAAACCATTCTCGCCGCTGTCAATACATGTATTATTAAATATGTTATACCTTTCTTGTAACCGTCTGTCATTATTCCTAAGAGAAATATTTCTAGCTTAAATTGAATGTGTTCCCGCACCATTTGCTCCACCCATGTCTGTATCAATCTCCAATACTGTCTTGCGTGATTACATGTCCACCACATGTGCCTGGTAGGTCCTTACACTTCCAGCATTTTGGTGACAAATTTTTGTACATTTTGGCAAGCCTTGCTGGGGGAAGTTGCCACCTGTAGAACATCTTGTATAGATTTTCCTCATATGCTCTAGCCATTGTTAGTTTCCTATTATTTTTCCAAAGATTTTGCCATTTTGCCAATTCGATGTTACCGTATATACTCGAGTATAAGTCGACCCGAATATAAGCCGAGGCACCTAATTTAACCACAAAAAACTGGGAAAACTTATTGACTCAAGTATAAGTCGAGGGTGGGAAATGCAGCAGCTACTGGTAAATTTCAAAAATAAAAATAGATGCCAATAAAAACTTTCACTAGGACAGTTGAGAATAAGTTTGATGTTCACAATTTCCTCTTTGAAAGAGACCAGTAAATAGGGAAGAAGAAGATGAAGAAAAAGAAGTGTGTTTTTTCACACTGAAGTGAACAAAAATGGCATCATAGGAACAAGCTTATTCTCAGCCCAAAGGTTTGTTTCTGATTTCTTCCCTGATTTAAGGGAAATTTGGGAAACGATCTCACTATCATGAAAGGTTTGATTGATTCACTAACCCAAAAGATGATGATGATGACAGTGGTAGGCAGGAGTCACTCTCTCCCTTGCAAGAAAAAACCAAGAGCCGTTCTTATGATATCTCTCTCTCTCTCTCTCTCCCCTTCCTCCCGAGTGGACTGAAAGCAGCTGGAGCTGAGGAAATGAAACTGAGTGGAGCGACCTCGGCTCGCGTTGCTTTTCCAGCCTAGAGCTCAGAAAAGCCTCCCCCTCCCATGCTTAAAAGTTGCAAAGGAAACACAGAAGCAGGGAAGCGGCTGCCCAGCTTCGGAGCTCCACACCATTTTTTTTTCAGAGGGAAATCTGACTCGAGTATAAGCCGAGGGGTTTTTTTTCAGCACAAAAAATGTGCTGAAAAACTCGGCTTATACTCGAGTATATACGGTATATCGTAAATTTTTAGCCCACACCACCATTGTCTCTTTGACATGCTGTTCCTCTAGTTTATATTCTAATAGATAGCTATACTTAATCAGTTTATCATCAGACCCTGTCAACAGTTTGTCTAGTGTTGTTGGTTCTGTATTAATGCCCCATGTTTTCCTATCCTGAATATATCTTGACTGTATTGGTAAGTAGGACCACCACTCCAGATTTATCCCTTGTGCAATCAGTTCTGAACTTATTTTCAATTCTCCTTTCTCATTCAATGTGTCTGTATGTAACAATTTTTTCTGTGTTTTTAAAGGATTTTTACACATACAGTACCTATGCCCATCTTCCTTTATAGTGTCTTAAGTACTGCTTATGTTTGATATAATATACTTGAATACAGGTAGTCCTCAATTTAAAAACAGTTCAGTTAAGAGACCGTTCAAAATTATAAGTCACTTTCTGAAGTGCCATTGTGACTGTTTTTTTACACTTAACGATCATTGCAGCATCCCCATGGTCACATGATCAAAATTCAGGTGCTTGGCAACTGGTTCATATTTATGAAGTTTGCAGTGTCCAGGGTCATGTGATCAGTTTTTGCAATAAAGTCAATGAGATATCCAGATTCACTTAACAATCATGTTACTATACAATGATTCATTTCACTGTGACAAGAAAAGTTGTAAAATGGGGCAAAACTCACTTAACAAATGTTTCACTTAGCCATATAAACGTTGGGCTCAATTACGGTTGTAATTCAAAGACTACCTGTGTATTGTACGATTTTCACGTGGAGAGTAGTGTACCATCAGATACAGAAGGCAAAATTTTAGATATCTGTCCTTTCCTTTTCCTGTGTATGGTACTCATTTTAAGATTCCTCTCTCTTAAAGACGCCCATTTCTCCACCTCTGTGTTGCTGCAGACAAATACGCAGTGCGGTTCATTCCCCGTGAGAATGGTATCTACTCAGTTGATGTCAAATTCAATGGAAGTCACATACCTGGCAGTCCCTTCAAGATTCATGTTGGGGAAATAGGCCAAGCTGGAGACCCAGGGATGGTATCCGCCTATGGCCCTGGCTTGGAAGGTGGTGTGACAGGTAAAAAGGAACCTGGACTAAAGCCAAAAATTCCCGTGAGATTTTGGTAAAAGCTAACTATCTGGCTTCCTATGTTTTTTTCTTCCCTCCCTCTCCTCTGTAGGAAACCCTGCTGAATTCATAGTCAACACTACAAACGCTGGGTCTGGAGCGCTATCTGTCACTATTGACGGTCCCTCAAAGGTGAAGATGGACTGCCAAGAGTGCTCGGAGGGCTACAAAGTCATCTACACACCCATGGCACCTGGCAGCTACCTCATCTCCATCAAATTCGGTGGTCCTTATCACATTGCTGGCAGTCCTTTCAAAGCTAAAATCACAGGTAACAGGGGTGTGAGAGCTGGTTAAAAAAAAGTCTGAAAAAATCTGAAGTGAATAAGGTGCGCGAAGTGCATGTGCGCGAAGCGCGAAGTCCCTTAGGCCGGGGTCCAGGGCCCTAGGCGGGCCCTGGAAGCTCTGGGGTTCTAGATGCTCTCTGGTGCAACTTAGGCTTATTTTGGAGACTATTTCCATCAATTTCAACTGCTGTTTTTGAGAATAAACACTTTACTTTTTCCATACCTAACCTGAGACTTGAATCTTTGCATCTGGGACAACCACTGTAAAAAACACTTCTAAATAATCTGCTGCCTGGCAACTGGCATTTGCTGGTAACAGGTTGAAAAAAACACCAGGCAACTCTCAACTTTGCAGTGAAATCCAATTCTATACAGTCATGTATAACAGTTCAAAAAGTGTTTGTGAATTCAAATCTGCAAATTCAATTGTCCATGTATAAAACTTCTGAAACAGGCAAAAAATAAAATAGATTAAAAAATAAAGATATTCAATGAGTCCATTCTATCAAATTCAAAATAGCCAAACAATCATGCAGAAATGTAGGCTCCAAACATCCATGATGATTACAAATAAAAGCCAGGATATATTTTTTAATCTGAATCAGAATTTTTTTAAAAAATGTTTGTTTTACTTTTATGTTAAGTGCTGTCTGGGGCAAACTATTTATATAGGGCCCCATTTTCTCTCTCTCTCTTCTTTCTTTCTTTCTTTCTTTAAATTGGGGCTGAGAGAAGGGAAGGGAAGAAAAGATCATTGACAGGGAGAAAGACAGGGAGAAACACCTGGAAGTGTGAGCCCTCGAGTTTCCTTAGGGAAGACCAGACAACAAGGGGAGAGGAGAGGAGGAGGAGGAAGAGGAGAGTTAAAAAAAAAAAGAGTGGGAAGCCAACTCACGCGTGCCATCAAAGCCAGGGGGAAGTGGGGCTTTCTCCACCTGCTGCCGCCAGAGGAGTGCGGGGGGGGGAGTGCGGGGAAAGGGGGTTCGTGCCGAGGCTCCGCAAGCGATTACCAGATTTGCAGCTCCGTTTGTTTGTTGGTGAAGCTGGAAGCACGCAACGCAGGAGCTCGCGGGGGCCCCAGGCGCCCGTTAATGGGGAAGAAGAGGCTGCTTGGGGTCGCCTGTGTGTACCTCAGTGGGTAGACAGCCGCGGCGGCGATGCTGCCATGGAGGCGCGATCAGTTGCAGGCACGCCAGCGCAGGCCAGGCATGGTGCCGTAGCGGCTGACTCGAGTATAAGCCGAGGGCGGGTTTTTCAGCACAAAAAATGGGCTGAAAAACTTGGCTTATACTCGAGTATATACGGTATGCCTGAGCTGAGAAAAAAAACGCGGAAAATGTAGATTGGTGTTTGAGGGAAAAAATCGGAATTCCGCGTAAAATCGGAGATTTCACAGCCCTGAGGTAAGCACACAATGGGAGAAAAAAGTTGCCTATGATTTGTTGAGAGATTCTTCTTTATGCTATGTCTGTATTTTTCAACTTTTTCCCTCTTCACTGTTGAATTTCCCATTATCTCTAGAGGAAGCTCTCAACCATTTGAAGGGATATAGGCTGGGGAAGCTATGGACATTTTGTAAAAATACAACGAATGTCACCTCCTTGCATTCTGCTAAAGCCTGGAGCTTTCATTTAAGTGATGATGGAGAACAAACGGCATATGGCATTGACATGACTGGATATGCTGTCAACCCAAGGTTAACGTCCTCTCTTCTTCCTGGCAGGGGCCCGCCTTGTTCCCAGCCACAGCCTCCACGAGACTTCCTCGGTCTTCATGGATGGAGTACCCAAGCCTGATGGAGCAGCACCCAAATTTGTTTCAGATGCCACCAAAGTGGTTGCCAAGGGGTTGGGCCTCAACAAAGGTTTTCTAGGCCAAAAGAACTCTTTCACAGTCGATTGCAGCAAAGCAGGTGGGTGTAAGTGACTCTGCAGGGTGTGCAGAAGCTATCGTATCTCCAGTCAGATATACTGATATTTTTTGGCTTCTTAGAAAGCCATACCCCAATTTTTTGTATGGTTAGCTTTTGGGGGGCTCAAAATTGAGCAGTGACTAGGGACCTGGTGACTATTGTGGTTTGATCTGTTCAAGGCTGTCTTATTAATCTGAAATGTCTAAATACATGTCTGGCAACATCCTCCCTCAGACTTTCAAAGTAACAATGGATGAAAATCTAGACCATGCTCCACCTTATTTACCTTAGATTATATAGCAGGGAAGGAAGGAAGATAATTGTACCAGGCTATTAGGTGATTGGGTTGATTTTTGCTTAATGGTTTGTGTGAACCTAATTACAGTGATTTGTGGACCATATTTATGTGGGACACAGTTTATTCATAGCATGTGAAGCCAGGGAGTGCCAGGGAGATTGTTTTAAACATTCTAATTGTTTTAAACATTCTACTTAAGGGGGTGATCCACTCGACACAATCCCATTGCCAATGACCTTTGTAAAGACTACTTGTTCTCTCCTTCTTTCTCTGCAGGGAACAACATGTTGCTGGTGGGTGTACATGGCCCCAAGACCCCATGTGAGGAGATCGTGGTGAAGCACTTGGGCAACCGGTTGTATAACGTCACCTACCTGCTGAAGGACAGAGGCGACTACATCCTGGTGGTGAAATGGGGAGATGAGCACATCCCCGGCAGCCCCTTCCGTATCTCCGTACCTTAAAGCTCTTCCCTCTGCCTGAGCGTAACACTGCCTCTCCTGAACTCACTTTGTAATGCTTCTGCCTCTTACTTACTAATTGGCAGGGGTGATGCCAAAGAGGGTGGCTTATGGGTGGGAGGGATGAGTGTGGATGGGTTGCCCTCAGAAGGAAGAGATTCCTGTGGATCTGTTTACATGCAGCAGTAATTATTTCCAACCATTTTGTTTTTCCTCCCGTGTCTTTCTTTCCTTGGCGGGAGGCTCCATTGATTTTTCTCACCAGCATGCCAGCTTCATGCTCATGAACTGAACTTGTGCTCTCCCCCAGAAAGGCCGCCTTCCCTATCAACAAAATATGGCACATGGATACTGCCGGTGCATATTGTTGCCATCCACTGCTGGAGAAACCGCTGCTTCTCCTGGAGTGCAGACAGGCCTGTCTCTTTCGTCTCTTTGTCCTTTCCCCTTTAATGGCTTGAGATGGAAGCTTTGTGGGTAATCAATAACCAGTGGCAGGAGCTGCTCCTTGCTTTGCCAGTTTATAGCCAAATCCTTGTTTAGTCCTTCCAAGATTTAAATTGTGGTTGTGCACAACTGCCAGTACCTTTTCTTCGACAAGGGAAGGGAATAAAAGTTCTGCTTCAAATGCCCGTTGGTGGTCTCTGACTGTTTTTTCCCCTTTTAATATTGTATGCTCTGTTCAGCCATTGTCAGTTGAGATTCTGGGTTATGTCCAGTGATCTCCTACTTAGTTCATTGAAATGGCTAATCCTCCTTGTTTAGATCATCTGACTTTTGTAACCATCGTCTTTCAGTAGCTCCACAGTTACAAGGGAAAGCTGATAAAGACAATCTGTATCAGAGAAATCTTGAACTTTACCAATCTTCTGAGGAGGCTCAGAGATTACCAGGAATCATAACTGCTTCACTCTGAAGCAAATAGTATTATATAAGCTGGAAATTGTTTTGAGATTTGTTTAATTTTTTTGAGCAAACAGTAGATACTGACTCATGTCTCCAGTTCCTAGGATTGTTCTCTGTCAGGCTGAATTGAATTCTTGCAATCACATTTGCCCATTAAAACAAAAACCAGGGACAGGCCTCTAACTGATCTAACAGAAAGTGTCATAATAGACATTTATCAAGTATGGAAGCTTCAACTTGTCTTGGACTTTGTTCTGGGAAGATGGCTAGAATATATTAAGTCTAAAGTGCTGGCTATTAAGGTAAGAATATCCAAGTTGGACCAGAGAAGGAATCTAACTAGGACAGGATTCACTTCCCTGAGCAATTAACCAGGTGCCAGTGGAGAGTCCATATTCAGGAAAAAATACACAGCAATCACCTGCTTCTGTTTCTTAGCAACTGGCATTCATAGGCAATGAATCTGTGACACTGGAGGCAACAAGCAACCATTATAAGTGGCCACTGATAGCCTTACTCTAAAAACAATGAGTTGAGAGCCAGCATATTATAATGATTAAGCTGCTGGATTCACATTGGGGAGATCAAGATTCTAGCCCCTGCTTAGAAACAAGCTCACTGGATCAGGGGTCTCCAATCTTGGCAACTTTAAGACCTGTGGACTTCAACTCTCAGCTTTGCTGGCTGAGGAATTCTGGGAGTTGAAGTTCACAAGTCTTAAAGTTGCCAAGGTTAGAGACCCCTGCACTGGATGATTTTGAATCGGCCCAACTCACCTCACAGGGTGATTGGATAGAAAGAAAATGGGAGTAGGAATGGTTATGTATGTCGCATGTATGAGCTTTAGAGCAAAAAAAAAGAGGATATAAATTCAGCAAACTCTGCCTAGTAGACGAGAAGACAATACCGATTATGTTGTCTTGTTTTTTGCCACACTCATTTGGGCATACAAAATAGAAGGGACTATAAAATATTTCACCTTAGATTAAGAAGTTATAATGGTTAAATGCAGAATTGTGCAAACCCTACCCTTCCAAGAAGAAATGCCTTTAATTTTGTTGTCAAGGCAACAAGTGATGTCCAACTGTATTTGTTTCCTTTATACAGTAAAAAACAGGAGTCCCCTCCTAATTCTTGGCAAGCAATGACTATTATCTCCTATTTTATTCTGTGCCTAATAGGCCTGAAAACTAATGTTTAAAGAGACCAATTGAGAGTTTCCTAAACAAAACATTATGAATGGACAAGGGCACTTTGCTTGGGCCAACTTTACTAATTGTCCATTGTTTCTCTTTCCACTGAAAAATATATTTGGCGTTCCTTGGAGCCTTAGAAAGTTTTCAAGCGCTAGGGTTATGATTAGATCCTCTTTTAAGTGCTCCTTGCTTTAAAAAAAACCAGATAGAGCTTCAGCAATTAACTGGCCGCAGGAGCTTTCATAAGGTTATGTAGGTAGACTACAATTCTGTGGAAGAGACTAAAACAGGTGTGAAACTTGTGTCATATCTGGACTTTTCCCCCTTCCCTAAACTGGGCATGGACAGCCCTGGTCTAAAACATCAGGAATGTAGTTGGCAGAGAATGGAGTTTCATAAAACCACGTCCATCTTAAGAAAAGCACCTTTTAGAGCACTTACTGCTGTGAAGAGTAGTGCTAGAAAGGATGTGGCCAAACTCTCAGAACTATCAGACTTGGGGCTAAATTTCATTTTTTCAAAATAAGAGGATGGGGCTCTAATGAGCATTGTCCCACGAGATAAAATGTTGGCATATTTGAATAAGTTACTTGGAAGTTGTGACTATCTAAATAGTAACATCACTTATCCACTCCATTATCCACTTCAAATTCTGAAGTAACTACCTTTACAAAAAACTTGTTAAATTGCTATATCTACAAATAAGCAGATAGTAGAGTGGAAGGACTTTTGGAATGAAGCTCTAATCCTTAAGCATTCCAGCCATATCCCAAGACAAGCTATGTTTTGGGATGTTGCCTAAGTACTTTCCAGTGGAACTTCCTCCCATTAACTTGGCTAATTGGGCAGGCACAAGATCCTGAATTGTGGCAACCCAGGGTTCTTTGAGGCTAGCACTTCACTTGACAGAGAAACATCAGAATGCTTAAGTGTTACTAGCTGGTTTCCATTCTTCACACACGGACAACTTTTATGTTTAGGCAAGCCAATTCAAATTACAAGATTCATGGAGAGTATTTACTACAAATACAGGTATAGTCCTCTACTTACAAACATAATTGGTAGTAGAACTTCCACCTCTAAGTGAGGTAGTCATTAAGTAAATCACAGTCATTATATTGATGTTGCTGGTTGGAAGCCAGCTGAAAGTTAGTGAATGGCAACTGTGACCCCAGGATATTGCAACCCTCATTAAATACATGTCGGACTTGGTTACCAAACCCCAAAATTTTAATCCAATGAGATACTTTAACCATCATATGTGTGAAGCCTTGATAAGTAGCTTTTTTCAGTGTCTTCTTAACTGAATTGCTAAACATATGATTGTAAGTCAAACTATCTGTATATTTTTAGATCTGGTGCACAATGTTGCTGATGTAGAAATTAAAACTTCTCCCAGTTGTTCTAACTTGCAGTTGGGGAATGACCAGAACAAAAAGAATAAAGAGAAAATCCAGAAAGCTTTCCTGTCATTCCAACCAGCACATGCTATCGGATATTAATTTGGCTGGTTCCTTCCACAAACAATTGGCTAAAGTAATCACATTTGGTTCCTATAATTCCAAAGTGGCACCAATTTTGCACTCCCTTCCCCATCCCTGGTCACATGCAGAATATTAAACAGGCGTTTCCATTTTGTCAAAACTCCACATGGAAGCCACACGGCTAGTCAACTGAAAAAGCATTCTCTCAACATGAGGTCTTTATAAATGAGAGTGTAAATTAGATGTGATCATTTTTATATTAAAGTGCAGTCCCCCAAATGCCAGGCACTACTTTGATGAGAAGAGAGGCCAGAATATCATTTAAAAAATTCAAAACTATAAATAACCACCTGAGTAAAATTGCTCATTTTTTTTCTCATAGATTCTTTGCCCAAGGCAATAATAAGAATCTGTAGAGAATTAGGAGGAAGATCTTGATGAAGATAGGCAGACTGGTGTCAGATTCACTGAAATATAATGACAGACAGCACCAGATTCTGCACATCAAGTCTCGATAAATTAATTACAAAAGTGTTAGCTGTTAAGTCTTCTTGTGAGATGAATTGATTTCCTAGTCTGGTATATAGGACTTCAGCTTTGAAATCTAAAGTAAAACACCGGTTTACATTTGGAAGAGGCAAAAAGTAAATGGCCACCTCACACGCCGAAGACAGAGTTGCTAGTTGGATGGTAGGGTGGTAATTCAGTGTGACTTCTAGCCTGATGTAAGCATTGCCAACTTTCGTTTGTGAATATTACATGTTTAGCCACTGTGATGCACAACAGGGAAGTTGTTAAGAACAAGCATGTCGACCCATGTCACCCAAACTCTCAAGCAATGTGAAATTGACCAGGATGCTTGTGGAAAACAAGTCCCACCCAGTTGGCAGGGAACAAACCGGTCACCACAGGCTCCCCCAACACGAGTGAGGTTGCTCTGGCCACACACACATCCCACCCACCCCGGCTGGCTTCCCCAAGGTCAAACAACCCTGATGTGGCCCTCAATGAAGTCGAGTTTGACACCCCTGCCCTAATGTGATGGAGAATCATTACAGGAAAGATATCAGGATCCTGAGAAACCTTGACTGGTGGTTAGATATACTGTAAGTTGAAATAGAAAAGACCTTTGATAGATTTCCAAGATTCTTTTACAATCCCTTAACCACGTGCAGTACATTCCAAGACTCCTAACAACAGCCGTGTCTTGACTTTGCCTATCTCAAAAAGCTTGACACTTGAAGAGGAAATGGGATTTTGCCTTGGGAAACTCCTTCTATGCGTATTTATTTAAAATATTTATATGGCTGCCCATTTGTGAGATATAACTGGGTAGCTAACAGCAATAACAAAAACACAGCAACAAACTAAATACACGACATGAACCTGGTGCCCAATTAATAACATTTATCCAACTTCTAAGTCCTCAGGTTTCTAATGTCTGGAGAAAAGTCAGCTCTAAACAACTTTCCAGAAAGCTAAGAGATTGGGGGCAGTGGTGGGATTCAAATTTTTTTTTACTACCGGGCGTGGCTTGGTGGGTGTGGCAAGGGAAGGATACTGTAAAATCCCCTCCCCACCCTATTAACCTGCTTTCCAGCTCCGTTCTCCTGTGCAGGATGACAAAAGAAGACCCAGCCAATCAGCTGGGACTCAGGAGTCAGAGAACAGATGGGGGCGGGGCCATCAGAGGTGGTGTTTGCTGATTCTCCAAACTACTCAAAATTTCTGCTACTGATTCTCCAGAACTGGTCAGAACCTGCTGAATACCACCTCTGTTTGGGGGTAGCTGGATCTCTGGGGGAGGGTGTTCTATAGGGCAGGAGTCACAACAGGAAAGACATACTTCCTGATCCACTAGATCAGCAGCCCCCAACCTTTTGGACACCAGGGACCGGTTTCGTGGAGAGGCACTGGAGGAGGTATGGTTTTGTGTGCTGCTTGCATCCCACGGATGGGCTGTGCTTGTTTGTATGGCCCAGTTTCTGGCATGACATAGACCAGTGCCAGTCCCCAGACTGGGGGTTGGGGGGTGCCTTGCACTAGATGGCAACATTTGAGGGAAAGGAGCAGGCCTGGTCTCTCTGGGATGGACAGATACTCCCCAGGAGAAGTGGGTCTCACAGATAACCTGGCCTATTCAGTGACCATTTCAGGCAATCTAAGGGCTCTGTCCCCAAAAACAGATTCTAAAAAACTGGCTCACAGTAAGCACAACATATACGATCCCCATGTGATAAATAAGAGTGTTATGTATGTAAATAGTTGAATAAAGGCAAGCTTGAGGTAAAGTGCAGGGTTCTGGCCCTGCACTTCTGATTGGGTGTTAAGCGGCTAGATCAGATTGGTCGGGTTCTGAGAATCTGATTGGCCCTTAACGAAGGACTCTTATCGGTACTGGAACTAGCGTTTCACAAGCTCCTATTGGTTATTTCACATTAGCATTGCCTATATAAAGCAGAGTTGTTGTTATACAAGTTAGAAGTCACTATGCAATAAAGAGTTGAAAGTTCACCAACTAAGACTGTCTCCATTCATTCTACCCATGCCTGAATCTATAACACTGGCGACGAGGATGGGATTTGGAGACATCTGATCTTAAGGAACTTGGAAGAAAAACAGAGCACGTGTAAAAAAACGGCTCCACCAACGGAAGCCATGTCCGGCGGCATCGTACCACCCGCTCCGTACGATCCATCCCAAGAGGATTGGGAATCCTACATGGATCGCTTTCAGATGTTCCTCGAAACGAACAACCTGAAGGACGCCACACCAGCCAAGAAGCGGGCGCTGTTCCTGACGGACTGCGGCCCGGCTGTCTTTAAAATGGCTAAAGCCCTCGCGAAGCCTCAAGAAGTGAAAGCAATAAGCTGGGACGACCTCGAACCTCTCCTGAGAGACCATTACGCGCCAACCATACCCACACTCATGAGACGCCACAAGTTCTATCAACGAAGCCAACGAAAAGGAGAGAGTGTGGCTGACTTCGTGGCAGACCTCCGGCACTTGGGAGGCCTCTGCGGGTTCGCAGATTTAGATGAAGCATTGAGAGACCGCCTAATTCTGGGATTAGATGCACCAAACGTGCAGAGCAAGCTGATGGCAAGGGTGACATCGGCCTTGTTGACGCCATCGCCGAAGCCACCGCCACTGAGGCAACCAAAAAGTCAGCGGCGCAGCTACGGCGAAGCCGAAACCCCACAAACCTACCGACAGGCGACATCTCACCCAGGTCAGAAGGGCAGTTGGCAACAACGCACTATGAGGACCTCTCTTCGTCGTCAGACAGCGACGAAGAAGGGGTCCATCGACTGCGTTCCAACCGGGACCCTCGTCCTAAAACCTCACGCCCTTGCACTGGCTGCGGGGCAAACCATCCCAGGGCAGACTGCAAATTCCACGACGCACTCTGCCACGAGTGCGGGAAACGAGGCCACATCGGTCGAGTCTGTCGCAGTTTACCGGGACCAAGCCCGGCCTCAAAGGGAACCAATTTTCGCCAATCGGCAGGAAACCATCCTGTAAGGCGAGACCCAGCAAACCACTCCTACAGATATCGAGCGTTGCAGAAAGAAGAGGCTCACCATGCTATCACTATAGGCCACGCCTTGGCCCTGGACGCTAAGAAGATTCGAGTTACAGTAGCCATAGAGAACCAACCCTGCCACATGGAGGTCGATTCGGGATCGTCCCTCTCGATGGTGTCGTGGAAGACATTAAAGCAGCTCATTCCTACCATCCAACGCCAAGACCTTCGAATGCAACACCTTATCCTTAAAGATTACCAAGGGAATCGGATCTCTGTGGTCGGGTCTTGTCGAGTCCGCGTCTCATTTAAAAAGCATACGGCATACTTACCTCTAATGATCATCGATAGGGACAGGCCTAGTTTGTTGGGCCTCCAATGGTCTGCGCCACTCGGCATCGAACTAGCCGGCGTGAACCGAGTCGGTGATTGCGAGTGGGAGGAGGATCTTATGTCTGAATTCAGCGATGTCTTCGCAGATCGTCTGGGCGAGTATAAGGGGACCCCAATTTCGTTCAGCCTCGACCCTAAGGTCGCCCCGATCCATTTAAAGCCCCGTTGAGTTCTGTTCTCCCTTAAGGCCAAGATAGATGAACAACTTGACAAACTAATAAAACAAGGGGTACTGCAACCCATTGATCATTCTCCATGGGAAACTCCTATTGTAACCTCCATTAAACCAGATGGGTCAATCCGAATCTGTGGGGACTACCGGGCCACTCTAAACCACGCCCTCCAACAGAACGTGTATCCAGTGCCGGTGGTGCAGCACCTCCTTCATTCTCTGGGAGGTGGAAAGGTTTTCGCTAAGCTAGATTTAGCTCAAGCCTATCAACAATTGCCCGTGGACAATAAAACAGCCCAAGCCCGGTGTTCCGGTTTCGCGTGGCTTCGGGGCAGCAGGAATTCGCGACAGCTCGCGATTCCTGCTGTGCTAGCCGTCGAGGTACCCCCGATCCAGATGGGTCAGGGGGATATGGCTGTCCTGTAGGGACAGCTGAAGAGAGAGGGGAGTCGGATAGGGGAGTGGGGGTGTCGCAGACCCCCCCCTTCGCCGGAAAAACCCCTTTTTCCCAAGGCGGTGGAGCGGCGGTCAGCAATGGCCGCCACGAAGAAGCCAGCAACCGGGTAAGATTGCGCTGGAGGAGAAGAGTGAAAGTGATGTTTGAGCCGGGTCAAGTAACATCCTTTAAATTGCCTGGAACTGAGCTGTTTGAATTGCTGGAGGATACATTGTATCCCTAAGAAGAGCGAAAGCGGCGGAGAAGCTGTTAAAGGGAACTTTTTTTTTCTTCACTCTCCCACCCCATGGAAACAGCAGAAATGTTTGGATATATTGGACATTGAAAGTGAATTGTTTTGAGAGTTGAAGCTAAGGGACAAAAGGGTTTTTGGACATTGAAAAACTTAAGAAATTGGAAAACCCTTGTTGGAGGTATGGATTTCTGATTATTTAAAATTGATATCGCAAGTGGGAAGGGAGAGGAGAAAAAATTGGAGCAGAAGCTGAAAAAGGAGGAGATTGCCTAGAATCCCAAAGAAAGATATATGGTAATTGGACCTCTTTGATTAAACATTAACCCCAGAAAGAGAAAGAGAAGAAGGAAGAAAAGTATTAACTTTTGGAATTTTTTTTTGAATTGTTTTTGATTAAAAATACTTGTGGTTGTTTTGGGAAAAGTTTCTCTTTTCATAATGGCATCGCTTGTGGATGAACTAAAGGCTGAACATCAAAAATATAAAAAGGAAGATACTTTGGGCGCTTTGTTTCAATTTTTAGAAATGGCGTTATGTACTTATGAAAAGTTGATTACGCAGCAGAAGGACTGGGACAAGGGAGAAGAGGAAGAAGAAGCCATCTTTGATGAACAATGGGTCCTTTCCGGAGAGGAGGAGAAAAAGGATAAGAAAAAGGGGATTTTAAGAATTATAAAAACAACCAAAGAAGAGAAAAATGAGTGAAAAGGTGGAGGCAAGGTTAGAAAGCAAAGGAAAGGGAGTAAGAAAAGGGAGGAGGAAAAACAAAGGGGTAAAAAGGGCAAGGAGAAGAATAAGCAAGAGAGAAAGGGGGGGAGGAGAAGCCTCAATGGGGGGAAGCAAGATCTAAAGAAAAAAAGTTTATTTAGAGACAATGGGTGAATTTAATTTAGGATAAAAGAGGGATTCTGGAGGGTATATAAGATTGTGTTTTTATATGTGTATTTAGAGTATAAAATTTATTATGTAATTTTAGAATCTTTTAAACAGAATCCCAAGAAAAATTGTTATACGAAGTACTTTTAAGTTAGGGTAATTAGTTATAGACGTTACTCCAATTGGTGTATAGGAGAAGTATAGTAAAAGAAAAAAGATGAATGGATAGTTGGAAATAGAACAGACAAAGAATGTTATTGAAAATGGTAATAAGATATGAAAGGATATATAAAGGTTTTGTTATGGTTTTTTTGGGGGGGGATTTTGTATATTGATAAAAGGCAATAAAATTTTCATTAACAAGAAATAATTTGGATGAAAAGGAGAAGTAGGGATAAGATATGAAGTTAAATAGATAAAGTATTGATACTATAATTTGGAATTGTTATGTTCTATTGGTTTTTTATTATTATTTTTTCCTAGAAAAGAATTTATAAGCTGTTATGCCTTGATTTTTTGTGCATTGTTTTTATAAAATTGATAAAAATGGATTATATATATATATATAAAAAAATGAAAATGATAATAAGATATGGAAGGATATACAAAGTGAATATGATGTTTGAATTTGTGTCTGTGTGAAGAGTTTTAACCCGGGATCAGATAAACTTCAGAAAAGATCTTTTAGTTTTGTTTATGTTTTGTGTTTTGTATGTTTGTGTATTGTGTTTTCTGTAAAAAATTAATAAAATTTGTTTTTTAAAAAAAATAAAACAGCCCAAGCCCAAACGATAGTAATGCACAAAGGTGCTTTTAAATGTACCCGATTGCAGTTCGGGGTGAGTGTGGCCCCGGGAATATTCCAAAGTTTAATGGAACGATTGTTACAGGGAATCAAGGGCGTGGTTCCGTATTTTGATGACGTATTGATTGCAGCTCCTAGAAAAAAAATTCTGCAGAATCGTTTAAAATGTGTGCTTAAAAAATTCCAAGAAGCGGGATTGAAAGTAAAAAGGGATAAATGTCATCTGTATACCGACAGCGTTGAATTTCTAGGTTATCGCATTGATCGTCAGGGCATTCACCCAACTGAGAGTAAATTAAGGGCGATTAGAAATGCTCCCAGACCTCGTAACAAAACTGATCTTCAAGCATTTTTAGGCCTTATCAATTTCTACAATGTGTTTTTACAGCATAAGGCGACTGTGGCTGAACCATTATACCAGTTATTAGATAAGAAAGCATTATGGGTTTGGGGTTACCGAGAAGAAAAAGCGTTTAGAAATGTAAAAGATTTACTTACATCTGATTCTGTACTTATGCAATATAATGAAACATTACCCTTGGTTATAACTTGTGATACCTCACCGTTTGGGGTGGGCGCTATTTTGAGCCATGTGCTACCTAATGGAAATGAGGCTCCCGTTGCATACTTTTCGAAGACTCTATCCCAGGCAGAACGTAACTATGGACAAATAGACAAGGAGGCTCTTGCAATTGTGTCAGCCATAAAAAAATTCCATGAGTATGTATATGGAAGGACATTTACAATCGTAACCGACCACAAACCTTTATTGGGGATAATCGCTGGGGACAAACCAACTCCCTATATATTGTCCCCAAGAATGACTCGATGGTCAGAGTTTCTAGCTGCTTATAATTATCGATTGTTACATCGACCGGGGAAAGCCATTCCCCATGCCGATGCACTCAGCAGAGCACCGCTACCAGAGACCCTCGACGATCCGGCACCAACAGTATCTGCGTTACAAATCGAAATGCTCAACTCGCCTCCTATGACTGCTCGAGATATCATGAGGGAGACCAGACGAGACCACACCCTAGCACGAGTCCTAGGCTGGGTAGAGCGTGGATGGCCATTGGACCAGATCTCAGATGACTTCGCGCCATTTAAAACAAGACAGACTGAACTTTTTCTCAAAAAGGCTGCGTTATCTGGGGCGATAGAGTCGTCGTCCCAGAACGACTCCAAAAGACGCTGTTACAAATCCTGCACGATGGACATCCCGGGATCGTGCGAATGAAGGCACTTGCACGGAGCTACGCTTGGTGGCCAGGCATGGACCAACACATCGAGCAATGGGTCAAGGCCTGCACCAAGTGCCAACAAACCAGCAATGCACCGCCAAAAGCTGCATTGACCGAATGGGAGACGCCACGTGGACCCTGGTCCAGAATCCACCTGGATTTCGCAGGGCCGATCAAAGGACAGACATTGCTGTTGACTGTCGATGCATACTCTAATTGGTTAGAAATTCATCGAATGGCCAATACAACCTCCGAGGCAGTCATTAAGGTCCTCAATAGACTCTTTGCAACTCATGGATTGCCGGACGTCCTGGTGTCCGATAACGGACCACAGTTTACAGCGCTAATGTTTGAACAGTACCTTGCTGACAACGGCATCCGCCATGCGCTCACCTCGCCGGCGCATCCTGCTACCAACGGCCAAGCGGAACGCATGGTACAATTTGTAAAAAAGACTTTACAAAAGCTGGACTATGATAATCTTGACGAAAAAATAAACCGCATTCTACTTCTACAACACATCACTCCGCACAGCGAAACCGGCAGAACTCCCGCTGAACTTCTCATGGGACGAAAACTCCGTTCCCGCCTCGACCGACTGCACCCTGCTTACGAGCCAGAAAAACCTCCAGGATCCAGCGGACGCTACCGTACCTTCATGGTAGGCGACCCCGTTTATGCAAGAAATTTATCGGGCGACCCAGTTTGGATTGAAGCAACGTAATACGCGAGACTGGGACCATCCTATATTGTAAAATGTATTGATGGGAGACTATGGAAAAGACATATTGACCAATTACGGTCACGACTCATAACTGCTAGCCAACAACTTCCCAACGACCAAACTGAGGGGGGGTAAGGAAGAGAAGATGACGATATGCCAGGAAACCTGTTCCAGGAAAGCGATGAATCAAGTGAAACCCAGGAAATGGAGCAGGAAGAGGAATCGTACGCTCCAAGGGAAATCACACCAGAACGAGAAGCTGAGCCACTACAAAACAACACCCTACCTCAACGGGACTGCACGCAGCCAGTCCAAAGAAAATCTGACAGACCCAAGAGACAACCGTCCTATTTAAAGGACTACATAGTCACAAACTAATTGTGAAGCCAGGGGGAAGGGGTGTTATGTATGTAAATAGTTGAATAAAGGCAAGCTTGGGGTAAAGTGCAGGGTTCTGGCCCTGCACTTCTGATTGGGTGTTAAGCGGCTAGATCAGATTGGTCGGGTTCTGAGAATCTGATTGGCCCTTAACGAAGGACTCTTATTGGTACTGGAGCTAGCGTTTCACAAGCTCCTATTGGTTATTTCACATTAGCATTGCCTATATAAAGCAGAGTTGTTGTTATACAAGTTAGAAGTCACTATGCAATAAATAGTTGAAAGTTCACCAACTAAGACTGTCTCCATTCATTCTACCCATGCCTGAATCTATGACAAAGAGGACATGTCAAAATAAACTCTCAAAAGAGACCTGAGTAAATAGGTGGAAAGCAATAAATGTTTTGTAAGGCATATCAGCCAGCCCTAGTTAAGTAGGTAACCAAACTCTGTTGTCCACAATGGGATTAAAGTATAATCTTGTTTAAAGCCCTTTTCCTCAACTTGGTAAATCCAGATATATTGGATTCCAATTCTCATTATCCCATCTTGCTGGCTGGCACTTTGGAAAATTGTAATTCTGCTTAATCAGAAAAGCGCTAAAGTTGCACAGGGTAATTTAAGATGTGAACTGAAGCTGCTGGACTTCAAAAAGACGAGGTGAGTTTAAGGTTAATATATCCCAGGATTCCTAAGCGAGTTGCATACTTCTTTTAAGCAGGCATTTCATGGGTGCTGGTATGTAAGGCAGAATCTCAGGACTATCCCAGAGAGTAAAGATCTGCAGTCAAATCTTCCCTTCTTTGGGCATTGCTCCTTTTGGCAAGCGTAACAGTTGGCAGAGAAAGCAGCACTTCTGGCTTCCCAATTGCACTTCACACTGGCAGGGATGTTTCCACTGTGTTAGGCCTGAGCTTTTATTCTTATAACCTGATGCCACCAGCTGGACAAGTCTGTTCTTGTATTGATTTTTTCCCCTCTCAGATGCATGGACATATACCACTGCTTGAACATCCCCGCCAACGCACTCTGATTTTTTCCAAACAGCTGGAAAACTTCAATTAAATTTGAGGAAATGTAGGGATAAGATACTTCCTCTTGACAGTCTTTCGCAGACTGTATTCATTATCTGCTCTGCTGGTTACCAATTTTAGTGCAGAAGATTGGATGTGATGGACTTTCTCTGTCCTCCCAACAGAAGAAGGTGTAATTTGCTGAAATTCTTCTGTCAATACTACTGCTAAAGTCTAATTCAGGCATAAATTCCATAAACCAACCTTAACCTGGTATTTTCTAAGACTCCATTGTTGCTGAGAATTTAAATGACAATAAAGTAAACTAAATTAAATTTCTTGGGTCATGAAATGCCCAGCTTTAGAATATTTGTGGCCAACCTGATGGCAGGGAGCTGGAGAAGCTGAAAGCCTGGTTTCAGCATTATGCTGATCTTACAGTATATGGTTGCCTGATGTTTCAGCACTGAATTGCATAGTTTCCTGCCCTTTAGTTTGGTATACTCAAAGCAAACTATTTTGAGATCCAGTATTTCCTACTCTGGTTGATACCACAACCCACCAATTCTCTCTGACTGTTGCCTGTTCTTTTTAAGATGGAGATTTGAACCCTGGGCCCTCAGCATGCAAAACATATATTCTGCTATTGGATGATGCTCTGGCATCAACAATACCCTGCTGGTTCTTCCCAAAACAGCCCTGCCTTTTTACAGAATATTCTATAGTATTCCATTTCTTTCCCCATGAGTCAAGATTCACAGCCCAGAAGGTATATGTCACTCCTTGTTGAATAGTTTGGTTTTCCTCTTGTAGAATGTGGGCTGGTTGGGTTTGATTTAAAGCCTCATCTTTTGCCAAGTGTGCTAACCATTCCCTCAGATGCATAGAGCTGCTAGTTTGGGCTAAATCAGAGCCAGAAGCCTTTTTATATATATATATATATAAAAGATTCTGAAAGAAGATAATGGCAAGAAAATAAAATATACCGTAGATGTGTCCATACAATCCTCAGGCATCAAACTTAGCTGAAAGAAATCTTTACTTTTGCTTTTTGCTGTGTCTATCAGCCTTTCCAAAATCTGGTGCCCTGAAGAGGTACTGAGTTGCAGCTACTATCGTCACATTGCACTGTACACTGTGTTTTTAATTGTTTGTAAGCTGCCCAGAATACTATGGTATATGGACGACTATGTACATGTGATAAACAAACATACAAACAAATCATAAGACTTTTAGAATACATTTGGAGGATTCCAAATTGGAGAACTCCAGTTTAAGGGAGAACAGAAGAATAAGGAAAGGGTCTGTCAGTACATATACACTGAAGAACAGGACTAGGTAGCTTTTTTGACAGTGAAGTAGTATGGGTGTATGGATCACAGTAAACCTGACAATAAAATACACGACAATACATAGTCAAGAATGGCCAGGAGTTTGCATTTTTGCATTTTCTTTTTGGGGAGGGAGAGGAGAAAGGAGATTGGGGGTTTTTTCTTTGTTTTTTCTTTAAAAAACATTTAAAATGTGCATAGATATATATATTTAGGGTTCACACTAGTTTTAATGTTTCCACACTAAAAAGGTAAGAATTTGTGTTTGGTGGTGATTGTGGTTTTTTGGGGGTGTAATTATATCCTCAAAATCTAGCAGAAATTTTAAGTGTCACATAGACCTTTAGAAGATGGTTCTGCAAAAGAAACAAACACAGTCCCAGGAGACTGAATATTAGGATATGCATTTTACGGCTGGAAGATTAAGGCCGAAATGCAAATTCCCAAGCACATGTGCAGGTTTATTACTATTAAGCATAGACTGAGGTTCAATGGCTTAATCCTCCAAGTAGCCTCCAGGATCACAGTCAAGCCTCACTCCCACTTCTCTGCTATAATATATAAAAATGGCAGCATTGTCTCCAACACAGGAAGAAATGCATCGATGGAAATAATTTTTTCCAGGCAGTCATAATAGGCTATTGTTCTAAAAGTAGGAAAATAGTCCTGTGGCATCTTATATCTTCCTAAGCAAAAGCTGCATGAAAGCAATGGATTTTTCATTCAATTCCTAAATACTCCAAGAAAGATAGAGGAGGAGGAATTAATATCTTAAGAAACATGAAACAAAATTAATCTGCAACGAAAACCAAACTCAGACCACTTTATGATCCAAAATCCAAAGAAAAGAAAATATAATTCGACAAGACTGACATTCCTTCGCATGCTGGGGGAGAATAATACTGGCCCGAAGGGACACTCCTGAGCTTGGCCGCTCTCTCAGTTCTCACCGTCTTTGGATTGTATAAACCCAACTCATCCTAAGCCATAAAAGTCCATTTTCAGGAACAAAGCCTGTGATTTATTATTCTCCTCATAAATAAAAGTGCAGGATGGCTCAAAGGATTAAGGTAAAGGAGACCTATTCGAGGAATACTGCATCTGAACAAAATACCAGACATAAAAAAGGACTGAAAACATACAGTTAGCAGATTAGTTACAACTTTTATTTATTTTAAACTAGCTTTAGTTGGGTGCACAGTTGGAGTATGTTTTTAAGGGTCAAAATACGGTTTCCATTTTTACTGCATGTTTGGGAATATTCTATTCTCCATCAGAATATCCTTGGAAAGAGAACTTTCAACATAATTTCACACCCCACATATTTCGATTCACTCAAGATCACATTCCTAGCAACAAGCATTAGATCTCCTGGTTAAACTTAGCAGATACAAGCAGGGGGAAAGGCTGAGAGCTACAGCTTGGGAGAGTCAAGGGTTGGAGTTTGATGGAAAGTATGTGTTAATTATCACAAAGCAACACTTAATTCACCAATTAATTCAGTTCCCTCAACTCATTTTTTTAGTTCTTTGATGACCCCTAAACTTATATTCAACTAACATTTTTAATCAAACTAAGACCTGGCAACATCCATTCCTGGTAGAACATCTATTTAAATAAAAGGTTAAGCCCCAGACTACTGTGCGAAAAAGGCTGCAGTTCCAGCCGACTGCAATACGCCATGGCTCCAATATGACTGAGGGACAAAATGAAATGCTTGTTCCAGGCACTTGATTTTTGAATGCCATTGAAATTGGAGGGAACTGGCTCCTAAACATACACCCGCAGCATCAACATAAGTTTTCCTCAAGAGTCCAATATGTCTCATCTATCCATTCTTTTTGATTTGACAGAGACCTCTAGTGGTGATAATGAAAGTCTATCCGACTTGCTTTCTTCTAGTCCTTGCCAATATTTGCAACTGGGTTCTTCAAACTGCTTGAACGATAGGAGATTAGGAAATAAATGCGAACATAACAATTTATGCTCATGTTTATATGCCCCCATAAGCCACCCAGAGTTGCCTTGTGATGAGATAGGAAGCAAATAAATGTAATAAATATGTAAAGAAATTTAGAGTTTAGGATATGGGCAAGTCTGCACACATAATACAAAGATGGAGAACTTGTTTTTAATGTTGGCTTTTAGAACCCACGGCCAACAGGTTAAAGGCAGGTTTCAAATATCACAGATCTAGTGGCCCAAGTCAGCAATATTCTTTAAAGTGAACAGGAGCAGTTTCACCCAAATTCTTCTTTTTAATTAGAGAACATGGGAGTCTCACAACACAGGATTTTGTATCATACCAAGGCACACTCTTCAGCAAAATTTGACTCAATAAATTTTAACTCAAATATATTTAATGTATTTTAACACTTAAATTTTAATATACCAAAGTGACTGCTTTTCTCTGCTTTGACTGTTATTCATCCACAGGAGAGGATTAATAAGTTTTTTGCAGCTCAAGAGGCAGAAATCCCCCCCCCAATATATATATATATATATATATTCTTTCCTCATGCCCAGCAGGATTTTGCAGGAGAAAACAGAGTCAGGAGCAGGAAGATTTAGTGGCTCTTTAGTGTTAAAGAATTAATGCAAGCTTGAAACAGCCATGAAGCATTTCAGACTAGAAGCAATCTTAAATTAACAAAGCTGTGGTTAAAGAGTGTGGTGCTAATAACTGCTGTACCTACTAGAAAAAAAACTTCCAGTATCCACCTAGAGTTTCTGTTTTGTTTGACTGCACAACATATTGCCTTTCTGGGAACAGGGCTGGACAAATGCCAGACACAGCAGTATTCCCCATCTTTTCACTCAACAAATGCTGTACAGACTAAATCTCAGGGAACCTCTCCCTCCTCTTCCAACAAATGCTAGAAGAAAAACCAATTTCTCCTATTTTGGTTCATTAAGCAGCCATGAATGTGTCTCTTTCACTACAATGGAGAAATGGAGCAAATATGTTTCCTGTTATGAAGCTGGTTACCAACTCTTTCATCTGCAGGACTAGTCGGTGATGAGTGCCTTGTAATTCTACATCTGCTTTGTGGTTAGTGACTCAATCACAATTATGTCCACAATTTCAATCAATGCCTTTTCTGGAAAAGTTATTCTTAAAATGAAACACTTTTTTCATTCATACTTCACAGATTCGGCAGCATCTACAAGAACTGCCAGTATTTTCAAGATATGCTCTGACTCTTTATTTTATACAGAAGCCTCTCCACTTCTTACACACTATACACACACAGTAACAATCTGCAACTCCTGATCAAGGGAAACCATCTCAACCTGGCCACAAAGTTCAGTGGGTTAGTCATCATTTCTCAATCTAACTCATTTCACAAGATTATTATGTATGCTAAAAGGAACACAACTGCCCTCAATTCCTTGGGATAAAAGAGATACGTGCTTGAAAAAAATACACATTTCCTTTATCCAATGTGATTCACTGCAGAAAGCACCCTCAAAATCACTGCAGTCCATGAATAGCACTTCAGGACTTTTCACTGCATTTAACCCAAGCATGACCAACTAACCTCTTTTTTGAGCTAGGTCTTTATGAGAACACCTTCTTCTGGTTCCCAACCTATACCAGAGATAAATTTAACTCTTTCTAAATTATTCCCATTTTAAAGAAGCATTTTCTTATCAGATACAATGTGAATGTAAACTGCATGCTTCACCAACTCTTAGGTTGTTGGAATGATCAGAACACTCCTAGTAGTTGCATTTAGTCCATCTTCTAATGGCCACTAACCCAACAAGCATGCCTGTTTCTCCCCAGATTCTGTTTCTCCCCTGTTTCTCCCAGAAACTGTCCTCCAGTCCAGACCCATTCTACTTCAGGCAGTGAGTTCTCCCCTTAAATCTGCAAGTGTGTGGCTTGAAGACCTCAACGCCCAGCCGCTTCAGGGAGATACATGGCTACCCATGTCCCCTCGCCTTTAGGCAGTCTCTTTCGGGCGATGGAAGCTCCCCAAGTGCAGTCACCACCCACATCGATCGGCCGGTAGAAGTGGCCTCAGGGCGAGCGCACACACACTCCCCTCGCCGCAAGGCCGCTTCTATCGGCAGACGAAAGCTCCCTTGAAGGCAGAGTCCTCAGCCGCTTCAGGGCGTGGCATGGCTGCCCGTGTCCCCTAGCCTTTAGGCAGTCTCTTTCAGGAGATGGGAGCTCCCCAAATGCAGTCACCAGACACTTCGATCAGCCGGTAGAAGTGGCCTCAGGGCGAGTGCACACAAACACTCCCCTTGCCCCGAGGCCGCTTCTACCAGTGGCTGGTGACTGCACTTGGGGAGCTTCCATCGCCCGAAAGAGACTACCTAAAGGCTAGGGGACACGGGCAGCCATACCACGCCCTGAAGCGGCTGGGGACTCTGCCTTCAAGGGAGCTTTTGTCTGCCAATAGAAGTGGCCTCGCGGCGAGGTACGTGCGTATGGGCTGCTCTAGGTGGGGGAGGAAATTAAGTCACTCCCAAAAAGACTGCCTAAGCTGTTTTTTCAGGGGTCAAAAAAAACTAAGGCCCGGCCTTATTTTGTGAGAAACACGGTAGTTGTAAATACATGCAGAGGACAAATTACTTGGTATTCTGGTAGGATGATCAATGAAAAAGAAAACGTACTTCCATCGGATTTGTGGAAAAATGGAACAGAAATTCTGAGTTCCAAAATATAAGAGAGTCCTTTATTTTTAAGTATGATAATTTATTTATTCATTTAATTTATTAGATTTATATACTGCTCATCTTGTCTAGAGGCATCTGATTCAGTCATACTATCATACTGAGAAAACCAATGATTTGGATATCAGAAGAAACTGAAGAGATGGACATTTGAGTTTTGATTCTTGCCAAGATATATCTTGATTCTTATGAAGTAAGGATATTAGCAGAATAGCAAAGATATAACCCTCTTTTTCCATAACAAAATGCCATATGCTAAATAAATAGTCCCTAATGAAAGAAGAAAAAGTTAAGAAAAGCTATGCTAAATCAGACAAAAGACTTATCTGGTTTAGCCCTATTTCCACAGTAGACAAGCAGACACCTTTGAGAAACCAACAGGCAAAACATAAAACTTAAATAAAAGATAAGCTTTCTCCCATTTCTGCTGTCCACTAAAAATGCCAAATGAAGAAATTCCAGTTACCTTCCTCAAGCTGTTACCATCTGGCTTCATTGGGTCATCTCAGGTTGTAGCATCTTGAGAGAAGCCTACCTAACTGTCTCCACATAATATTTAAGGTACCCTCCACATCAGAGTAGTTCTTCTTTTCTTTCAGTTGCCCTTTTTCTTTACACATTTTCTAGCTAGTCCATATCTATTATACTGCCTGAACTATTATCTTTCAAGTGATCTGTGGCCTTCCCAAGTTGCCTTTTGTGGTTCTACTTGTCACTTTATCCCTTTTCACCTTTCCTCCCAAGCCAGCATCTATTATCCTATTTATATTAATGACTGTAACCATTCACTTCACAGCCATATAAATCCTAAAATTATTTGATGGATAACCAGCCTGGGGTGCTAGCTAATCTAAAGAAACCCCAGAGTTCTTTGCAGAGGCCAGATATTTGGGCAATCCTCCATTTCTCATTGCTAGGTATTTTCAGGCTGATAAGAGAGCTGAGAATCAGTTCTTGAACATTCCTTACCGTGTACCTATCACCTTATTATTCCTCATCATTCTTAGTAACTAACATCTGTTTTAAATGGGAAGAATCCTCACTTGTGTTTCTCCTGTACATCAATCCATCACCCCTTAGCCCAGGGATGTCAAATTCCCAGCCCGTGGGCCAGATGCATCACATGCTGACCACAGCCACATTCGGTTTAGCGAAGGGAGGGAAATGTCCCAATATGTCACATGATGCCATCATGATGATGCGAGTTTTATACCCCTGCCTTAGCTGTCTTTGGCAGAACACAACAAACTTAAATTGCTGAAATGATATGAGTTAAGCTGCCTGTTAAATGGGATTTAAGTACATATTTCTCACAAAAACAGGACAATTCCCAACATGGGAATCTGCCTTTTTCAAAACAGACACAATTGGTTCTGTATTGTTTGGGCTCACAAGACACAAAGAATCAGACGTGGAAGAGAACCAAAGAATGTTATGAAGGTTATATTAGACAGAGTGTTAAAAATAAAAGCAAAGGAAAGAACTGTTGCAGAAGTAAAAAAGGTAGCAAGCCATTCCCATACCGTTCTGTAAATGAATGTATTTGGAACAGTGTTTTTCAAACTTGGTAATTTTAAGATGTATTTTGTATTTATTTATTTAAAGCTTGAATATAGCCATCTTTCAACCAACTCTGGCCGGAAAATCTGGAAGCTGAAGTCCACATATTTTAAAGTTGCCAAATTTAATAAACAGTGATTTAGACACCAGAACTGAGCTTGATTCAAGGGAATTTTATCTTCATCATCATAACTCCACCATCCCTTTCCCAGTCAGTAACAACCAGGTATGAATTTTTCTGTATATATAGAAAATTAGTATTGTTTGCCCTAATCTATGTCCCTTTATAGCTACTGTCAACATCAAAATTGGACACTGATTATTCTTATTTCCATACTATTTATGAACAATTTAAAAAATTCTCATCTCAATCCAGATGCAGGGGGATTCTGTATGTTCTACAGTATTTCAAGAATGGAGCATTTTTAAGAGAAGATTAAAGAACATCTTTTCTGTTCTGTTCTATTACAAAAGTTACTCATCCATGCATACTGAAACTTTTAAAAGTTCAAGTAAATAATATCAAGTACATTAGCCTATTCATATACCTTTCTAACTTGTTTTAGACTATATACCTTACTTAGCATTCAGCTAAGATTCAACACTGAGAAATAAGGGCTCCTCCACTACAAAGTCTTCTTTACCCATTCTGGAGTCAGCAGAAAATTATAGCAGGATGACATTTGCTGTATCCATTTGCCAATCACTGCTGCCTCTATTCCCTTGGTTTTACCTCATGGCTCAGTAGCACTGTCCTGATTTTGCTATGCAGGATCTGAGAAGCAAAGGAATTAGTAGTCAATTCCTCTGCCTTTGCTGTCCATCCTCTTTGGTGTGTACCTAAAAAGGGAGAGGAACACCTGCCAGCAACACCATTGCACAAAAGACAGGAATGAAATAGGTCTGGCTAAAGTATCCTGTCTCATTTCTAGGCTTGTGCCTGTTTCCTTAACTACCTCCATTCTGCCATAGTCTAGGCTAAGCTGAATAAGACTAAAAAAAATATTTTGGAATCTCAAAAGGAGCCAAGTCTCAAGCAGCATTTTAATTTAAGATTTCTCTCCTCTTCTTCTCCTTATATGGGCAATAAATACCAACTTCTGGATTCCTCTGTGTTCTGTTTGGGAAGTAATAGACCCATCACTCAATTGTTTCATTATTTTAACCTTGTGCGCAGCCTGTCAAGACCAGAAAGTTAAAGCACTTACAGTACTGCTGGCTGAGTAACCCAACCCTCTTGTGCTATTTTGACAAACTATTTTAATTTTAGTGGATACCATATGTATTCAGCTGGGGGAGGGCTCCCTTAGCGTGCCAAAAGAACCCATATGCTAAAAAAGCTCTAGTGCGCTTAGCAAAGCTGAAAGACCAGCACAGCACAGCACTGTCTGCCACAATTGGCAAGGACTGGAAAGGAAATGAGTCCACATTTGGGTTCAAATGGTCAATAAGAGCTATGGTGGTGCAGTGGTTAGTATTGCAAGCTAATTTTGCCAACTACCAGCAGTTCGATTCTCACCAGCTCAAGGTTGACTCAGTCTTCCATCATTCTGAGGTGGGTAAAATGAGGACCCAGATTGTTGGGGGCAATAGGCTGACTCTGTAAACCACTTAGAGAGGGCTGTAAAGCACTGTAAAGTGGTATATAAGTCTAGGTGCTATTGCTATTGTTCTGATCCTGTAAATTCTTAAGCTCTGGACTCTGCTTTCAATATAATAGAGAAGATTTTGCACACTATAATGATGGATGCTTTTAAACAACATCAAATGAGGAGGATGCGATTTTAACATTGATATAACAAAGGATGACTTAAGCCTGGATCATTCATAGCCTCATCATGAGAACATGGCAAGACAAAAAAAGCATGTTGCAACATGGTTAGATACATGGTTAGGGAAATTATAACATGGTTTGATTTTTGAGAGGTGTGGGAAAGCAGAAGAATCAACCAACCCAATCTTAATTCAAGGCCAAATTCCTTTGTCAGTTGAAATGCTAATTAAACCCAACTCTTCAGTGGCTAATTCTTGTGCTTCCCCTTCTGCCTGTAGAATTAGGTCTAACATATGAAAATGTAAAGAACAATTGCAGGAATTGGGTAGGTCTAATTTAAAGAAAAGGAGGATAAGAGTGATGTGATAGCCGTCCAATATCTGAGGGGATGCCACAAAGAAGGAGGTCAACCTAAGAGGAAGCCAACCCAAAGCACCCGAAGGCAGGACAAGAAGGAATGGATGGAAACTAATCAAGGAGAGAACCAATCTAGAACTAAGGAGTTTCCTGAGGGTTAGAACAATTAATCAGTGGAACAAGTTGCCTCCAGAAGTTGTGGGTGCTCCAACACTGGAGGTTTTTAAAAAGATGTTGGACTGACACGATTTGATTTTATTTGATTTGTCTGAAATAATTCCTGCTTGAGCAGAGGATTAGACTAGAAGACCACCAAGGCCCCTTCCAATTCTGTTATTCTTCTACAGTACATGCCTGTCCAGTTATCCAACCGCAACCTTCTCCACATTTAATTGAGGCGCCACCGAGATTTACTGTATGTTTCTACCGCAGCAACATGTAGACGGTTAGAATATTACAATAATAATTCCGCGGAATTATTCTCCGTAACATTTAATGGGCCGCAACCCCCACCCCCCAGGAGGTTGCATCTCTTACATCTCTGTTCCACGGCAAGCGATCTCTCTTACAATTGCTCCAAATACCTTTTCTCAAAAAGTGTTTTCTAATTGTATTATTAAATAACAACAACGGGGCGAACATTGCAAATTAGTCAGTCTCCTGCAAATTAGATAGTTGAGCGCCACCTAAACAATCACTGCATAGCACAGGAATAAGCAACCCGCGCTCGGCACAGCGCATTACTCATCCCATGCTCGGAGGAGAGCAAATTCCACGCGACGCCTGCGCAGTTGGAATCGCTTTGGGCTGATTCCGCCCACTCGCCATTGGCTGGGCAACAAAAGTTCCGAGCGGCCATTTTAGAAACATTCCTTTCGCGGAAGGCCACGTTTCTTTCTGCTCGCCCCGCCGCTTGTCACGTGCAGCAGCAGCGGTTGCTGGAGCAGCGTTGGCCGTGCTGATTGGCTGGCGGCCTTTCCCGCCGTCCCTCACGACGGAGGCGGGCGGCTGGGCTCGAAGGCTGCAGGTTGGTCCCTGCTCGTTTTTTCCCTGCTTGGTGATGGCGGGGACCGGGTTGGGGCTCCAGTGGTTGGTATCCGCCTTGTTGGTGCTGAGTGGGGTACGAGGTAATGGAGACTTTCCGGGGATCTTCTTGTGGCCTCTTTTCCTCTCTCATCTTCGGGAAAAATCCCTCGGCTCCTGGGCCTTGATCGAGTTTGTGGGCCCTTCCGAGGACCTTCCCTCGTGTGGACCGCATTTCTTCTCTCCCGGAGATTTCTTCAGCTAGTTTCAGGCAGTTTCCTCAGCCCAGTTCCACCCTCCCCCCACCGCCGTGAACATAATTCGCAGATAGTCCTCATAGTCATAATAATTAGGGGTTATTATGGAGCTCGTAGCCCTGATATATATGGTAGATATCTGGGGTGGAGAGTTTGTTAAGGTAGGAGATTTCTCGCTGAGGTACCTATTGTGCGCTAAAATTATTTCATTAGAAAAATTCTGAAGACTTTTTTTTTACTGTCTCCTGTCTAAGCAGGCAAGATAGGTTAAAATGAAGGAAGGAACTATGGAGAAGACGGAACAACTAGATTTTAAAAGGTTGATTTTATTGTTAATGCACTGCTTAAAACATATTTGATCATTTAAAACTCTGCCCATGAATGCAGTATGAGATCATGAAGCTCAGTTAAGGACTTCAGTTCCTTAAGCATCTCATTAAATGGCCTACCTTTCCACTTCAAACTCAAAATATTTTGATAAAATCTTTTTTTTTTCCCCCTGGCAGGCGAAACATGCACAGAACCAGTTATCTCCCCGTCCTATTATACTACCTCAGATGCTGTTATTTCTTCTGAAACCGTCTTCGTTGTTGAGATCTCCCTTACCTGTAAAAATGGAGCACAAGTAAGTGCCTGAATGGGGTTTTTTTTTTTTACACTTTAAAGGAAATACAGTCTCAAAAATACGCCACAGATACAGTAAAGTGTGTTCTAAGTGATTATGATAGGACATTGAATCTGTCCCATCATTTGCATGGCTTTGGATTTATGGTAGGTCCCTTTCCATGGGCTTCCCATAGTGGACTCCATGCCAGAGAAACTTGTCTCCCCGAACCATTGGCTGGTCTGACTTACTGTAGTCCTAGCTACTGATGTGGGTGGTACATTTGAAAACAACAGAAAAGTAGCCACCTGAGTTATTGATAGAAAAACTTGAGTCCCTTCTCCACTGGATTTTCTATTAAAGGCAAGCTTGGAGGGCATGCTGGCATTTGATTTGATGGCAAGAAATGAGATCTGTCTTTCCTGTTATTTCAGGTTCCTCTTGTAGACAATTAAGATTTCAAGATGGATTGTATGGATTCCTATTACTCTGATATCCATCGTATTTTTTTCTTTAGAATGTGGCCCTCTACGCAGATGTCAGTGGCAAGCAATTCCCTGTTACACGGGGTCAGGATGTTGGTCGCTATCAGGTAAGAATAAACATGATTCCTGCTAGTCAATAAATGCTAATTTTACCATTTGAACAGGTCTACTATACTGAATGTCTTATCATTTTGCAAAATACTTAAATTCAATTTTTATGGAATTAGTGAAGTTATTAAAATTCGGCCTTGGTTTGCAGCCTTGGTTTTATTATTAAAAATATAAACAAAAGAAATTATCATATACAAAATCTGGTTCATAGTTTCGTTTTAAAATATGAAATATCTTACAATCTAAAAAGATTGTGATATGAAAATCGTGCAACTTGTAGGCAAAATTGGGTTTTGTTGGAAGCAGCCTGCAAGTTTGATTAAGTAAGTAATATAACAATGGTTAGTCTTTAATAGGATTAATGGCATTGGAGATTAGTGATAAAGAATAAGTTGCCAATCCTTAAATCAGGTAACTTTGGATAAGGAAGGCACTGGTTTTGTGCCATAAATGCATGGCTCCAGTTTTGTGGTGGGTCTGATTCTGTGAGTCCCTCCTTCTCTCCATGCTAAAGGAAATTGCCATTCCGAACCATTGGCTAGTTTGGTTTTTTATAGCCCTGGCTACTGAAGTGAGTGGAACATCTCTGTTAATGTCTTTGGGTTTGTATTGATTTATATGCCTGTACTATCAAAAGAAGACAGTTTCTCTCATGGCTGATCCTGTATCTTTTTTTGTGGGGGAGGACAGGTTTCTTGGAGCATGGAACATAAGCTGGCTCGCTCAGGCACCTATGAGGTGAAGTTTTTTGATGAGGAGTCCTACAGTATCTTGCGCAAGGTGAGATTGCACTGATGGATGGAATGAAAAGATACAAGTAAATTTTGTAGACTGTGCAGATTTGTGATCAGTATAGGAATAGGGGAAGCAAATATTTACATTTTATTATTAAAGTTGGTACCTTGACTTTTTTTTCAGTAGCTGGAAGCGCCATAAATTACAGGTAGTCTTTGACGTATGACCACAACTTGATGTGATTAAGCAAGACATTTAAGTGAATTTTGCCCCATTTTATGACTTTTCTTGCCATGAGGCTTCTTTCTTGATCAGATGGCCCATGGAGATTAAAGTTTAAGAACTACTTTACCTACTTTGACATTGAACTGAAAACACAGTCCTTGTATTCTGTTCACTGCTAGATGTTTTGTCAACCTACCATGGTTTCCTTTGCTAATACTATTCATGTAGTGTCTCTAGTGTAAGTAGATGATGTTGCTATCAGGAAATTATGTCATGGGCCTTTGGTTAATTAATTAAAGCCTTAACTCAGCTGTTAATTCTCTTCTCTCTATCTTAGGCTCAGCGCAACAATGAAGATGTCTCAGAGATCAAACCTCTTTTTACAGTCAGTGTGGATCATCGGGTGAGTGCAGCAGTTGGGGGTATGGGGTTCTGCTATAATAGGTGGGCAATACAACCAAGTCAGATGGTTAATACTACCACATTTGGATAAACCAGGCTGTTTATAGCATATGATTGCGGTTTGTGTATTCTGTGATGGTATCTTTAGTTAGTTGAACCAATTATCTCTACTTACGACCAGTTGCTTAGCTTATTTATGATCCAGTTACAAAGTTTGAACAGATGACTGCTGCAGAAAAGGTCATAAGGTAGTCACCAGATGACTTGCTTTATGACTGCCATAGCTTATGACCTGTATGCTTGAATACATGCTGCAAAGAGTTATAATGCTCCCAATTCTCAAGGAGAAGCACTTAGGGTTTGATCCAGAGATTGATGAGATAAAACCTATATATGCTATTAAAGTGGAGGGAATGTGATATAACAGACATAAAAGGCTAGTTCATAATGAAAACTTAACATATTTTAGTGGGATTGTAGAGATAACTATAGTTAATGGGGTAGGGAAAGGATGTGTGTATCATTTGGTGCATGTTGCTAGAGGTCCAGCCTCAAATATTTCTAAACAGATTGCATTCAGAATTGAGATTTTGCTGTGTCATAGAAAAGACACAAACAATATAAAAATGCTTTCTATATTAGCAAGCACAAAATGGCTGCCAGAGATGATGGTATCTGTATATAAAATGGCTGCCATAATGGGCCACTCATGCATCAGACATTTCATAGCAAACTAGTGAAGTTGAAAAATTTCTCCCAGATAGATGTGCATACTGCAAGCATATATGCCAGACTTGCCCAGAAAGTTCAAGTGATTTTCTCTAGGCTGCATTTGGGGCTTTATCTTTACTACTCTTTTAAACATCTTTACCATTTCAAAGTTTTGCCCTGCTCAGTATGGGTTCCTTTGTTTTGCTAAGTAATGGAGAAAATGAAGAAAATAGAAAAATGGTACAATTGCAAGGTTGATCTGCTTAAATATTCCCCATAGTTAGGGCTAGTTTTATTACTTGATTGGGGTTTCTCACACTACAGACTGGCCCTATCTAGGCATAGTTCCTTATGCTTAAATGACATGTCCTGTTACAACTCACCCTTCTGCTGCTACAATTTAATCCCTTGTAGCTAAGACAAATTAAAAATCATGTTACAATACCGAGAAAATTCAGTTCCATTTCTTATTCTTTCCTTTTAATCATGCTGTTCATGATTCAATGTGTTTTTATTCTTCCCACCTTCCATTTGCAGGGTGCCTGGAGTGGACCATGGGTCTCCACTGAGGTATTGGCAGCATTAATTGGTATTCTGGTATATTATATGGCATTCACTGCTAAGAGCAACATCCAAGCATAAAGCACTTCAATAAACTCTCTATATCAACTTCACTGCTTTCTGCCTTTTCTTTAGAAAGTAAAGATTTTCCCCAAAATGTCGTCAAAAATACTCCTGTGTGGCTTGTCAGCATCATTAATTTCTATCCCATGTTTTGGTTTGAAGTAGGTCAGAATTATAACAGTTTTAGAGCTTCTTATGGTCTGATCAGAGTACATTTTGTGACGATCTTGCCACCTTTCAAAGTAAATTTTTTGAGACTCAAACTTCCTAAACAAAGAGCTGAAAATAAAGCAATAAAACATGCTTTCCATGGAACTGGAGTCCTGGAAAGAAGCAGAGGACACACACATACCCTCAAGGTGCATACTTTGCCAAGCTAACGTTCTGAATTGTGGCTGGCTTAATATTAGGGATTGGCTGTGATGGCTAATTGGCTGACCTGCTCCTGAGTTAATTGCTCCTAAGTCCATTTTCCTTTGCCTTACTCCCATTAAGCAATGCATCTTTGGGTGCAGTCAGTAATTATACTACAACTCATCTAATGACTACAGCTCCTGGCATGAGCCACTGCAGCCAGGGTGGGATTACCTCATTTCTCTAAAATTGTATTCATCCCAGATTATAAGGGGGAAATCAGTTACATGGAATGCATGGCTATCCTTATATTTGTAACATTTGCTATTTCTGCAATCCAGTCAGATTTTTAGTTGCTGCAATCTGCATCTGAACCAGGGTTGAAGTCAAATTCAGGTTAGTGTTACAGACCATATTTATTTCTCTGTCTACTTGTCTCCTCTAATATAGGTAGTCCTTGTTTATCAACCACAACCAGGATCAAGTACTAGGTGGTTAAGTGCTCACTAAATGCATAGTCATGTGATTGTGTTTTCAGCTTTCCTTTGTTTTTCAGAACTGCAAAGGTAAATATGGTCATTGGTTACAAAGTTACTTTTTCGTCATGATTGTAACCGTGGACAGTTGCTGCCAAGGCAGTCACCAAGCAAGGACTTTCTTTAAATGGAACAGGCAATGGTGATAGGACTACATGCAAAATGATTCCAGAGTTTATAGAAGAACAAAATACAATATGCAATATTGTATGATGCAATATAAAAGCTAATACAAATGTAAAGATGCTGATGTGGAAATACTGGAGTATCTTCACTACTGTTCTCCTTTGGTCACTGTCCTGTATTTTAAAATAGTAAATTTTGCCATTATCTAAAATTATCCTAAATTATGTTCAACAGCCAAGCAAAGCCTTTGGTTCGTCCAGCATATAGCTGGGTGGTACTTTTTCAAGGGTATAACAAGTGTCGGGGATATATCCCAATTCATTACTTGAGTCCTTTTTGAGATGTGATTGATCCAGACTAAGACTTCGTGCATGTTTTTTATGATATTGGAGGATATTCAGAAAATATGAACATGTTTGATGACTAGGGTTTCAGAAATTATTCTAGTATGTCTCAGAAGTGACCCAATTCACACAGTACATATCCTAAGATATTTGGTTTATTTGATATTGGCTTAATTTGAACTCTGACCGTAACCACTTCTAGTCCATGAACTCTGGATCACACCAGTGTAATTTTACAAAAATGCTTGTAATTTTAAAAAAAGGTTGCTTGCCTCACATTAATTGTTCAATCCATTTTTATTTAATAAAGCATGAGATTCATAATCACATAAAGTTTTATTAAAATGGCTTGAGCAATTATGTAATGTGAGGCAAACAATCCTGTGCTTGGCTTGTGAATCAATGTGTTTTGGGTGGAGGTCAGGACACCTATGGAAAAGATTTTCCATATTTCCCCTGTTTTTGATGGGTAAGAGAGCTTGCAACTGGGAAAGTTCAGGTTGCTCAACCTGAAGGAGTACAATCTGTAAACCGATTTTCTGGATTCACATTGTACCCTAATAATATAGACTCCCAATCGTTGGGATTACTTTATGACACTTCAGCATATGATGTAAACTTGGAAAATGGATTAATGTGCTTGTGTTAAGGTGCTTGAGTTAACTAAGCTTGTCATACAAGTTAGCTGCTGTGTACTGTGAACTAACGTTCTCACCACTTCCACTCCTGTTGCTGTTATGGTACCATCTGTCTTCCCACAAACGCCTATTGGCAATGCTGGCTTTCCACATACATGCTGACTATATTCTAGAGACGGTTTTACTAATTTTAGGCAGCCAGAACCAGATTCAAAAGTGTTTATGCTGATAATTTGTGTAACTTGGTTTCAATGGATAAAAACATTTTTTATTTTTATTTTATTGTAACAATGCAATTTCAGCCTCAGGTACAAGGTTTGCTACAAGCTTTCCTTTGCTAAACCTCCCTATGCTAAGCTATTGCCTCTTCCTGAGCTGGGAGGGAAGGGCAGTGACATGGTAGAAAATGCAGGAAGGGAGCACTTGGACACTTGTGGATTGAGCCTCCAGGGCTCGGACCTCCATCCTGGGAGAAATTTAAAAAATGTAAAATCACAATCACAAAAGAGGAAAGAGAAAGAAGAAAAATGTCACAACATCCCAATTTGGGAAGACAGGAAGGGTTCATTGGTCCTGTTGATGGGGATGAGCCTCCTTTTCTTGTGCTCTGCACAGTGTCTATAGATGAGAATTGGTTCTTTGTGCTTCAGGATGGGATTGGCATGGACCAAGTTTAGCAAAAGCTTTCCCATAAATGAAAGGGGACAACAGACTTGTACAATTGCCTTCCATACAGATGGTGCACACATCAGGAAAACAGACTCTACTCCCTAGCAGGCTCCTTATGGTAGAGGCTTGGTGGCCTATTTTGCCCCCTGGTCCTTAAGGCAGGAAGGGATGCTGGGTTTGTCACACTCTAAATTTGGTTTAGAGAGGAGGGCTCTTTGAGCCCACGTAGTACAAATAGTAAAAGGTCCCAAGTACGTTCAAATAGCAGTCATTCTATTAATCAAGGAGGAAACAGCTGTGTTTATTCTACTTTCTCTAGTCTGGCCAGGAGACAATAGTGCAGCTTCCCTCCAGTTGTCTTTCCTATACACTCAAACAGTAGTGACTGAAAGCAGCGGGTTGTAAACTCTGCGGCCATCTGCTGAGCGAGTGCCATGAGCCAACATTTCTTGGATGGTAATCCAGTTGTCCAAGATACGTCGGCTCCGTTTCTTCATGCTTTTACGATGGCTCAGTGCCAAGATGTTGACTTCGCCAGAAACCCCTCGAGCTTCACTTCCTTCCCTTTCTCTCAAGCACTCCAACCGACTCTGCATCATAAACTCGCGGCGTTTCCGTTGCTCACGAGCTCGAATCAAGTGCTGCTTCCGTTCCTCTTTGCTCCAGTAACGTCCCATCTTCATCTCACTGACCGCATCATCATCTGTCGTCATGCCGCTGCGTTCCTCGCGGATCTTCATGGCCCTGGCTTTAAGGAGCCGGTCCCTCACCGGTCTCTTGGCCACGTAGCGAGTGCCATCACTACGGACCTTCACTTTCCACTCCATGCGGGGTTCTGCTTTGCTCCCAAGTGAGTCCTTGCAAATGCTGGCTAAGCTCATGGGGCTGATAGGAGCAGGTAGCTCTTCCCGCTGACGTCGACTCAAATAAGGGCTGCTTTCCCCAGTTGCCTTGGGGCTGCGCCGCACCCGTTCTTCCCGGCGGAACTTAGGGTGTGGAGGGGAAGGAGGAGCTGTGCGGTTGAGATTGGGGGTCTCAGCCAAGCGACGCAAGGGGCTTTCCAGTAAGGGGGTGCTTCGACAACTTTCTCCAGTGTTGTAAGCACTTGTGCTGTCCTTATCTGAGCGTTCTGGCAGTTCAGTGATGTCTGACAGTTCGTGCTTCTTAGGTTCCCCTTCCAAAGTATACAGCCCTTCCTCCTCGAGCAGCCAGGCCTTCATGCAGCGTTCGCGGAGCTGTTGCATCTTTTGTGCTCGCAAGATGTTGCGGCACTTAAACTCCAGGTGGCGAAGCTCCTCTTCTAGCAGAGCCACCTCATTGCGGTTGACATCCAGGGCAGCGCTCACTAACCCTGGTTCATTGCCATTCTCTAGATGACACTTGAGCTCCAGCAGCTCACGGTAACGTTCATACTCTTCATCGGTAAGTCCTGGCATCAGGTCTGTGCCCACAGCACTAGGAAGCTCCCCTGCCAGGAGGGAGTCCATGCTATAATGGAAGTCCCGAGGCTGGAGGCTAGGTCCAAATTTGCGCAGGCTGCCTGGTGTGTTGGCAGCACTAGGCGCTTCATCTCCTAGCAGGTCATGTTCAGAGCTCTCCTCGTTGCGGGTACTTTCATCTGTCCGGCCAACTCCACTGTCCAGTTCCTGGCTGTTAGTCAGAGGTGTGGCTGCATCCCCAGAAGGTTTTTCTTGCAGTGGTTCCTCCTAAGATAAAGAGGGATAGAGCACCATTCAGGGAGATCATCTCTAGATTTTGGCCCAGGATTTCCTATCTGACACTTTTATGCCAGCCTTTGACCCTCGCAGTGAAACTCTTAGATTTGAATTTGGCAAAGACTGAGGGGGTCTTTGTGTAACAAGAAAATGGATGAAAGATTTCACTCCCTTTACCAAGATACGGACAACCACAAAAGCACTGCCAGGGCTTTCTTCCTATTCATCTCGTCTTTTTAACTACAAAGGCTTCTCTGGCCGCTTTCATCTCACAACAAAAAGAGATGAATGACAAAAACAGTCCATTAGGCAAGTCCCGGGCTGAAATTAATGCAGCTCAGGGCCCAGTTTAGGCTTCCACAATCTATTTTGCATTTAGTTAAGTCAGATGAGAAATTGTGCTTTGGGAGATAATCAATTCCCTACTGCATCCTACGATCTATACACTTAGGTGACCTTATACACACAACATTCCATATTCCATTCCAGTTGCTTTCCTTCACGTAACCTGACTAAATATTACTGTATACAAGTGGGTGTACAGGGGGCAGTTATGATTGTCATGGAAATTGAATGTATTTTCAAACAATCAGATTTTTTTGTTGGCCTGCTACAAATCATCCAATAGTCTGCCAGAAGATCTCAACTTCCTTTTTTTGTGTACCAGTTAAAGAGCAAACAAGTGGAAGTGAGCAGAATTGATAACGCTGCTGGCCCTTTTCATACATTGAAAAAAAAGGGATGATCAAATTCCTATGGAAAAGTCATGCAGGCAAGGGAGCAGAACCTTACTGTGGACTAGTTCACTTCTACTTCTAAACCACATACCTGCTGGCCTGCGGGAGAAAGCAGCCGTTGTGGTTTTATTCCAGCTTCAGGGTCAGAACCAAAGTCATCTAAGAAATCCTCACGGTCACTGTCCTTCCAACGTTTGGACAGCTGGAATGGTGAACACAGTCAGAATGAAAAAGGCCAGGAATTCCAGTTTCTATTTTCCATCCCAGGTTCTTTCAAGGTGCCCAATCTTCATCAGCTTGATTATTTGCTACTAGCCTGTACTCTAGTAGCTACTAAGAACAACCAATACAGAAACATATTTTACCCAGATTGTATGATGCATTTAATTTCTAATCTCATTTCATTTGTGAAATTCCTTTGTTAAAGGTTTTTCTTCCCTCTTCAAATCAGGCAAGTACTACAATTCACACTAAGAATAAAAGCAGAGGTTCCCTTGCCAAAAGCACTTTCCAAAAATAGCATCAGGATAATTGACAATTGAAATCTAAATTCAAATTCTTTTCTTATTTGCATTTAGGCCCCATGAACCAAAATTTGTGTAGACAATATCATACTTGGGCTTTGAGCCGTGTGCTATGGATTGTTCTTCAAACATGTAAAAAAATAAATGAAGCTGGTCTATTTCAAAGGATAAATTTAAATTAATTTAAATGCAATTGATTATTTGCAATTAATCTTCCAGCTCCAAAACTATTCAATAATTTCCCCATGGTTTGTCATCATTTTCATAAATAAATTTTGAAGAATTTGCATGTAACAAGTTATCTCACCAAATTAGCTTTTTTTTTTTTTGCTTTGTGATTAGCTACTGGTAACTTGTTTAGCAGGCTGTTGAAACAAGGATAAGTAATATGTCTTACTTTCAGCAAAACATTTGATGAACTGTCCAATGGGATTCTGATGACCAAATCAATAAAATGTGCGCTGGATGGCATGACAGGTAAATGGGTAGGTTGCTACCGTAGTTTTAGAATTGTGCTCATCAAGGGTTTCTCATCAAAATGGATTTGGAGATTACCCAAATGTTTCCTAGTATGATTTGATTGTTTATTGTACCCTGTGACTATTAAGTGTTGTACCTGATGATCCTTGACTCGATGAATGTATCTTTTATGTACACTGAAAGCATTTGCACCAAGACAAATTCTTTGTGTGTCCAATCACACTTGGCCAATAAAGAATTCTATCTATCTATCTATCTATGTACTCCGAACAACTGTTTTCAGTGAGTGGATGACAGAAACCAATGGTCTCAGCTGGGAGTCACAGTTTTCATCATTCTCTGAGCCATAAATGCAGCCTTTCATGGACTCAAGACTCAACTAAATCTAATTTTTAAAATCACTTTGGAGCTTTTTTCCTCCTTTATTGTTTATTTAATTATTTCTTATTCAACCAGAGATTGAAAAACCTTTGGAACTGCAAGTTTGCCAGTCACTGGGTAATTTCCCTTCAATCCTTTAAAAAAAAAATGTGTTTCCAGTTTTCTAAGATCTTTATTTTTTGTTGTTTTTTGCAATACACAGGAAAGGGATGATTAGCAAGTTGGTTTTGGCAGGATTTTAAATGCTAAGACTTTGGAAGAAATTGATTTAAATAAAGACTTTGAAGTTAATTGGAAAAATCCTCTGGCATCGGAAAAAATTGTCTTGTTGATGAATACGGAATTGAAGGTTGATTAATAGAGAGCAGAAGATGGCTACTTTAAAGGAAATGTTTGTTCTGTGGACTCAAGACGTACTTGAGCTTTTTAACTCTATACCAGAACCAAAAGTTATAGACAAACAAGTTCCTTTGAAAATAACCAAATTGGATCTTAAGATGGTCTTAAAGCCATAGCTTATAAAAACAAAAAAGAGATTGAAATATTAGATTTACAATTGAAATTGGATGATCATGTAAAAATTTTAAAAGATATACAAATAATATATCAAAAGAGCAATTTGTTTAAATTAAAAGATATGAGACCTACTGGAAATTATAAATGGACTTGGATAAAGATGACAAGAATTTTAAAATAACAGATAAAGATAATCGAAGAAAACATAATTTTATTTATGGGACTTAAGGATGGGCAGGAGAAGGTAAAAAATATGAACAATTGGTTTATTTGAATATGGATAAATGAGTTGCCATCCCTGGTGATAATGATTAACTTGATTGGATTGGGTTTTGGGGGAGGGATGCTTACCTGGGTGTAATGGATTAGTTGCAATATCTACATTATTATTTTGATAGGTAAATAAGGGGTTACCATTTCTGTAATGTTCAATAATTTTTAATTTTTTGCAATTTTTTTTGTTAGTTGAGATTAGATTTTGATTATTAAAGAGAAGGACGAAGGGGATTAAATAAATGGAAAGGGGGACTATATAATGCTTTTGCTATTTCTGTTTATTTTTATTGGACCATAATAACTGAAGATTTAATAATAATAACTGAAGATTTACAGATAAATTTATAGAAAACAGGGTGAGGTATGAAATGAAGTTGCATTTGGCTTTATTATAAGAGTGGTAAGTTAATGTTGAATATATTTGCTGGAAATGAAGAAGTTAAGTTTCTTACTATTTCCTTTTGGGGACTTTTCTATTTTTTCTGTTTCTTTTCATAAATGTATTTTTGTATTAGGTTCTTAAATTTGACTAATATAATTCTTAATACAATTGAAAAAATTACAATCGTGTACATGCAATATTAAGGATATGCAAACCTTGCTTCCTTGATGGAAGAAGCTCCTTCATAAGAATGCATGATAGTAATACTGTATAATGTATTACAAAAATATTTTTAAAATAAGTACCATTTGTAAAATTATTTAGCACATTATCTCATGTGCTAAATTTGTTTCCAGCAATTGGACAAAGGTGTGGGAAAATTCACTAAATGACTGGGGACAGGGGAAAAAGTGAATTGCAGAAGCAAGTTTAGGATTGGGGTTACTAGGATTTCCCTTCTTCTCTTGTGCAGATCCCACCTGCCCCTCCTCCACTTATTACTGTAAAATAAGTACAGATCTGGGGATCTCTTCCACTCTTGTTTTCAGTCCAAGTCAACAGGAAGTGAGAAGGCTTTTCCCTAGTGTTTCATAGAAGTGAACAAATGGGCAGGAACTCTTTTTCCTCCTCGCCATACTCCGAAGAGCTCTTTATCTCACATATGCCCCTCTGTATCACACAGCCAAAGCAGCTATCATGATTGTGTTACTGTGGGGACGGCCAAAACTATGAGGAACTGTTGTAAGTACCCTTCATTCGGAACACTGTTACTTCAAATAGTAGCGGAATGAATGGATGTTAAGGGGGGGATTATGCGTTCTAAGCTCTGGCTCCTCTGTGCATACACTACATGTGTTCTCCATCTGAGTTACAACCCAGTTCCCCTGCTTCCCCTTTTCTTTTACCCGTGAACTGCATCTAAGCGCTTCCCACCTCAGTCTCAGGCCTAGCCAGCAGCAGAGAAATGTTTGTTCGCTCCTCCTGCGTAAGGATTGCTACAGCCTCCTCTCGATTTTGTACCTCCATGCCATTAATCTGAAAGTGAAGAAAATGTATAGAAAAACAAGTTGATGGCTGATGGCATAGCAAATTAAATGAATAAATCAATAATATATAGCCAGCCTTCCCAAACTGAATCTTCTCCCGTTATCTTGGATTATGATCTGCAACAATTCAAGCCAGCAAGCCAATGTTGTGCTGATTGGATACAATGGGAGTTATAGTCTACTATGGGTTGGAGAGGGCTATATTAAGCTGTCCTTTTTAAAATCTACAGCATCCTCCCCTCCAAATTATTTCCCTTAATGTTCACCTGGACAATGCGATCACCTTCCCGAATTCGTCCATCCTTGGCTGCAATGCTATTGGGACTGACCTAGTAGAAGAGAAATCAGATCAGGAGAACTGTTAGGGCTTTTTACCAACTGTGGGTTGGTAACCATGAGAACTGACTAACCTTGAATCCGGGCTGGATAGCTAGTAACCATTCATGTGTTACTGAAATGTAATGTAAATATAATTTTTCATCATAGACCATGTCTAGCAACACCTAGATACCAAGCTAGACGCCTATAGCTAATCCCCATTTTAAGTACTGAGTAGAGAACCAAGGAACCCTAGCATCCCAACATGGTCAAGTGCCCTGTTTTACAAAAGTTAATAAATATCAGTCTTTTATCTGTAAGTTGTCCTTTCCAGAACAAGTCAAAAGGATAAGGAATCATAAATACAGAAAGAGGACATATGCATTCTTCCATATGTATTGGCATTCTCCATTAGGCAATGTTTGATCTCATCCTGTCTGTGGCAGCCCGTCAAATATTGGAAGACTGCTATCATGTCTCCCCTGGTCCTTCTCTTCACTAGACTAGCCAAGCCCAGTTCCTGCAACCATTCATCGTATGCTTTAGCTTCCAGTCCCCTAATCATCCTGGATGCTCTTCTCTGCATTCTTTCACTCAACATCTTTTTTATAGTGTGATGACCAAGATTGGATGCAGTATTCTAGGTTGTGGTCTTATTTAAGGCTTTATAGAGTGATATTAATACCTCACTTGATTGTATCCCTCTGTTAATGCAACAGGATTGCATTGGCTTTTGTGGCTGCAGCTGCACACTGTTGGCTTATATTTAATTGGTTGTCCACTAAGACAGGGGTCGCCAACCTTTTGGACCTCAGGGACTACCAAACTCATAATTTTAAATCCCAGGGATCACTAACCGGTTCTGTGGGCGTGGCCTAATTTGTGGGTCTGGCTTGGTCATGTGACTGGCTGGGCATCGCTTATATGTAAATATTATAAATATTTATATAAATATTGATTTTTTTTTTAATGAAAAAAAAAGCAACTTTTACCCAAAATCAGGAAAAGCAGGCAGGCAAATTGAGTTACTCACAGAATCACAGATTCATTCAGAGATCTATCTATCTGCCATTGGCTAGGTCAGTCTATTACACAAAATTTGCTAGCAAGCAAACTCACAAAATTAACTCACAACACACCCTGTATGTAAATATTGAATTTTTTATATATAAAAAAGCAACTTTTACCCCAAATCAGGCAAAGCAGGCAGATTGAGTTGCTCACAGAATCATTCAGTGATCTATCTGCCATCGGCTAGCTCAGTCTGTCAAATTTGCTTGCCATGAGTCTGCACTGAATAATAGAACCTTCAGTCCTAAGGGAGGTTTGGCTGTGCTTAAAAGCAGAGCTGAATATCTAAAGACTAGCTAGAAAGTAAGAAATCCAACCATTTCCTGCTTCCTAGCTCATCTAAATCTCCCAGCACAGCAGAACAGATGATGGTCGGAAAAAGGAAAAATAGAAATTTAGCAGGCAAGTGTGCCGGGCAAGGAGTGAGTGGGTGGGGAGGGTTCCCGCGGGCCACGTGGGTTGCACAGCCTTGTGTTTCTACGCAGCCTGGATTAATTGCTTTGGGGGGGGGGGTGCTCTGGGGCTTAGATTTCTCTGTGGCCCACCAAAATTTTCTCACGGCCCACCAGTGGGCCGCAACTCACCGGTTGGTGAACACTGCACTAAGACTCTAAGATCCCTCTCATTGTCACTGCTATTAAGCCTGGTTTCACTCAGTCTATATGTGTACTTTTGGTTTTTCTTGCCTAAGTGTAGGACTTTACTTTTCTCTACATTGAATTTCATTTTGTTAGATAGGGCCCAGTGTTCAAGTCTGTCAAGATCCATCTGGATCTTTAGCCTATCATCTAGGATGTTGGCTATTCCCACCAGCTTTGTATCATTCACAAATTTGGTAAGTTCTCCTTCTAGTCTGTCATCTAAGTCATTTATGAAGATATTGAAGAGTACTGAGCCCAAGATGGAACCTTGTGGTACCCCACTGCTTACTTCCCACAACATGAGGTTTGAAACAATTGGAGAAAATCCAGGTTCCAGAGAGTTCCAGATGGAGAAATGGCAGATTAACACACCTTCATATTATTGGGACTATCTGAGGCAGAGATTGCCAAGTAGATAGTGGGCCCAGACCTAGGGAGTGTTTGTGGACAAAAAAAGCTGTGAGAATGCCCACCTGTTTTCCAGATAGCCAGAATCTCAAATGGAGCCTGCCAACTCTACCAACTCTACTTTCTAGAGAATATTAGGGTGGAGGGAAATATAAATGCTTTTGAGATCTTGAAAGCAGCAGAGTACATAAACTACCTGGTAAGCGTATCTCCAACTCAAAAGATTAAAATAAAAAGTAAAGAAATAATTATATGGAATTTAAAATAATTAATAGCAAAATGTTTGCCAAATGTGCTAAGAAAGTTTAAAATGAATTAAGGGAATAGCTGAATTTGGAATATTGTTTGTTAAAGTACTTTTGAACTAATTAAATAAATAATACATACCTCCATGGAAAAAAAGATCATTTAAATTTGTTAAGAAGGAGAATAAGTTGATTTTGTTAAATGACTGCAGAGTGATTTAATTTTCAATTATTTTCTTATGCACAATTGGGAAAAAGAATATAGAAAGGTAACTGGAACTGAACAACATAAGACAATTATTTGAACTCAAACTGTACAAATAATGAACATGTGATTGTTAAAATGTATAAACTTTGTTGAGGTTTGAAACAGAAGAAAAAGTTAAAGATTCATGAGTGTGTTATAGCTTAAGAGAATTTCTATAAAATGATGTAGTACTGATATATGACTTCGTAGAAATTATCTAAAATATATAAAAGTACTTATAGTCAATTCTGGAAATGTGAAAAACATGGATGTTTTAACTTACCATGCATAGTGAATGTGAAAAAGAAAAAGGATACTGGATTCAAATACATATGATGATACAAAGAATATTAAAGATCAATATTCAGATGAAACTAATTTTTTTAATTGGGAGTTATGGATAACCAATTACAAAAGACTCATAGAAGATTGTTTTTGAATATGGTAACTGCAGAAAGACTATTATATGCACAACACTGAAGAAGTATTAAAATACCCACAATAGTAGAATGAATTGTGAATATGGGAGAATTTGCAGAAATGGCAAAATTGACCTGTTTGATCAGGGATAAAACAATAAATCATGTTATAAAAGGCAGAAACGTTAATGGACTTTTTGCTGAAAATTAAACAAAAAAGAAATAGTGATTTTTGGATTTTTTGACTAAAACGGGTTGAATACAGGATAGAGAGGAACCATGTAATGTAACTTTCGAGAGGGAGGAGTGATAATATGGTTGTTTGTAATTTCTGTAATGAAGATCAGACGTTGCTTCTGTAGTTATCAATTTCTTTTTTTCTTTATCTGTAGTGGCTTCCCATTTTATCTTTTTCTTAGCTTTCTTTTATGTTTCATATTTATCTTTTATTCATATAAACATATTCAATAAAAATGACATATATATATAAAGTTGACCTCAGATCAGAAGCTATTTACTACCATTGCAGATTGGGCCAACGGTACCTGGGCTCAATGCTTATTTGGCCAGGAAACTTACCTTGGGATGGTCGGCACCTCTGGCCCTAAACTATCCCTTCAAGCTGTGAGGAGGAAGGAGCAAAATATGCTCGGTATGGATTTGGTAGGACAGTTTCAATAAATAAGTGACTTGAAGACAAATGTCTTACAAATCCAATCTCTATCTTAAATATATATTTATATCAAGTTCAACTGTTGGAAAAATTCCACAATGCACTGGAGATCTACTCTGGTACTTCAAAGAGTATTGATTTTTTTTATTGATTTATGTCTATTTATAGAGGCGGCTGGTATGGAATGCTACAAATTGAATAGCTGTTGGATTTTAATCAAAAAATGTTCCTGGCATGTTGATTTGTGGTAAAACTACTGATGACATTGAAAACCATAACATTGTGATTTTTTTAAAAAAGATTGCAAATAACAACTGCAAGGGTCCCAAGAATAGAGAGAGCAAACCATAATCCCAAAGAAAATCTCCACCAAAATTGAATTAATCTGGGTTGCACTATTCAAAATGACCACTAGATGACAACAACAATGGACTGTGTCTCCTTTCTGCCATCTAGTGGTCACTTGGAGTTTTGCAGCTCTTTACGGTTTAGTCGTCTTAAACAGATATAAAATTCCTATTTCATTAAGAAGGAAATCTCTATAAAATTTACACATTCCTCCTTCCTCAATGAAAATAATCTAGATTTCATCATAACTTCAACTTTGAGTCTAGGCTTCTGCTATGTCCAGTAGTAACCACCTTCATACACAGAACACACTACTACACAAAATTAATATTTCTTGCTGTTGAAGCAAGAACAGAAAATCAGGAACTCTTATCAGTTCTCATATACATGGAATCCCCACACGTCTTTTCCCCCCATTTAGCCTAACCTACTGCACCCCTTTAAACACTGCCCCTGACCCCACCTCTCCAACATAGATGCCTATATCGTCCTCGTCATCAGTTCGGTAACAAACCATCAGGCCCAACTTATCCCGGTGACTGGATTTGTACAACTCCACCTCCTGTAAGACAGAGAGAAACGACAAAGATCACCCAGTGTTAGCAATCCATCTGCCTCTCTTAAGATGCCCTGGAACAAAAGATTCCTTCAGTAAGAACTTAGTCTGATTCTTAATACTTCATACAGTCAGTTGACCTGAAGTTCCAGATCTCATTGAATTGGCTCTGTTTGGCTGTCTTTCCGCCATATATACTCAAAATACCAAAGTTAGGTCTTCTGCAGGCATTATTCTTTTTTTAAAAAATTCACCCACTCATAAGATAGAAGTTGATGGGCAACTCATAACTTGAGAGCTGCCTGCAGCCCTGTAGCTCCAGAGAATTCTTTAGTTTTTCTACCAAAATTTGGAGATGTGCTTATCTGGTATCTCTGCAATAAACAGTGCAAAGTAGGCACATTCAAGCAACTAAAAGATTTCTTGCTTCTGCTTGGTAGCCTTTGACTTATGACCACAATTGGGACCAGAATTTTTATTCCTAAGCAGAGTGGTTATTAAGTGAGTCAAGCCTGACTATTTTGCCATGGTCGTTAGCAAATCATTATAGTTGTTAAGTGAATCGTGGTCATTAAGTGAATCCAGCTTCCTCCATTGATTTTGTTCATTAGAAGCTGGCTGGTGAAGGTCAAACATGGGGATCACATGGTCCCTGGGACATTGCAATCATCCTAAATAAATGTTGGTTGCCAAGCATCCAAATTTTGGTCAAGTGACCATGGGGAAACTTCAAGGGTCATAAGTGAAAGGGCAGATCATGAGTCACTTTTTTCAGTGTCACTGTTATCTTTGAACAGTCGCTAAATGAATGGTTACAAAACTACCTGTATTTTGCTTTTTCTTAAAAAAACATCCAAAATGCAAGGGTACCTGTATGTTTCTGGACCTACTCTTATAGCTCTTTGAACTCAAAATAATAATTAAAAAAATGTGGATATCCCAGCCACTCCAAGTGACTTAGATATGGCTAAATAAGGCTCATTTCACACAAGCATACTCAGCACTTGATGGCTGTGATTTCAGCTGAGTGTTTATGAACGAATGTGTGAATAGCAAACCCACCACCTTTGTGTCACTTCAGATGTACTGTTTTTCAGCAGCATTCAGTGGGCCATCAACAGGGAAACTATTAAGCACCAGCGTTACATGCGGAAATTAGATTAAGACATTAAATGTTCTGTCATATTTCTTGTTAATCAAACATGGAGGCTGCTAAAAGAACCCAGTGATTATTAAGTGAACCCATTTTCACCAATGGGTGTTTTTTTACCAGAAATTGGAAATTAGCACCCAAACCTGCCAAAAATCACAGTCATGTGACTCTGGAACATCGCAAATGGCCATAAATGTGAGCCAAGGGCACAACATGTGCTCACATGGCCATAGTGTGTGTACATGTGTTTGCACATGTGGGATTCAAATTTTTTTAAACTACCGGTTCTATGGGCGTGGCTTGGTGGGTGTGGCAGGGGAAGGAGACTGCAAAATCTCCAGTCAGAGGTGGTATTGGTTGGTTCTCCGAACTACTCAAACATTTCCACTACAGGTTCTCCAGAACTGGTCGGAACCTGCTGAATACCACCTCTGATGTGCATGTGTGTGTGTGTGGTGTGGGCATGTAGCCATTGGAACTTCAAAGACGGGTTTTAAGCAGCTCTGGGGAAGTCTATCATAAATCTGAATGGTTGCTAAGCAATCAGTTGTTATGTGAGGAGTGCCTGTAAGGAGGATCTGCCACAAAATGTTTCAGTACGTCTTCCTCCAAAAAGAGGAGCCGTGTTTAAAATTCCAGCCCACCCCTTGGTCTTAGCAGGTGTCCTGCTGCCTTCTGCCACAGCTCACCATTTTCTTTCTCATGATTCTAGGATACTAAGTGAACTCTGAGCATCTCAGTTCAAATTAGATTATGCTAGACAAATAGCAAGCTGCCTGTTCAGATCATGGCTTTCCCCTGAGCATGTTTCCTCCTTTATTGATCCTTTTGGCTCTAATTCTAAAGGCACTCATCTGTTGAGTTCACAACCAGAAGGAGAAAGCTACTTCCCTCGTTCAAAATGAAGCAAGCCCTTCATCCTTGCTTTAAAGTTCTCTCACAATGACAAGAAGGCACTGCCCTATTATTTGGCATTGGTAGACAATGTTTAAATATTTTTCAGGTGCAACCTTCACCCTTTTTAGAAAAAAACATGGCTGTAAACTTTTTGCACTAATGTCTCTTCTGGATTTGGAGACCTATTGAGCAAAGCATCAACCAAGCTGGTTGTTTTTAGCCATTAGCTTTGATTTTAAACACCTGAATTTATTCTGATGTGAAAACACATCATGGCAATCCAAAATCCTGCTCTAGCCAGAAAGTTTAAATGGTGTTCCAGTTTCAACACATTCTCACCTCGTATTCTAGGTCTTCTGCTCTCTCAGCCTCCGGAGCAGCTCCTTCCATGAATTCCACAGGGTCATAATATTCATGAGCAATTGAGGGGCTTTGAAGAAGAAGGAACAAAGGATAGGAAGGTAAGTTTTCTGCTTTCCTACTTAGAACTTTCTCAGGCTCTTTCCAATCAAATGTAATTTCATCAAACAGATACCAGAACTTCATGTGACAAACTTAGGAAGACAGGAAAAGGTAAGACAGAGCCAGGGCTTTCACAGGACAATATGAAAGGAAAAATCCTATTGCTTACTTTTTATACTTCTGAAAAGATGCAATAACTAGTCTGATATTTTCATGTACAGGTAGTCCTCAACTTACGACCACAATGGAGTCCAAAATTTATGTAAAACTTTTGTTAAGTGAGTTTTGCCCCATTTTACGATCTTTCTTCCCTTAGTGAATCACTGCAGCTGATGTTAGTAACCTGGCTGTTAGGTGAATCTGGCTTCCCCATTGACTTTGCTTGTCAGAAGGTCCCAAAAAGTGATCACATGACTCCAGAACATAAATATGAGTCAGTCCCCAAGCATCTGAATTTTGATCATATGATTATGGGAAAACTGCAAAGGTTGTAACTGAGAAAAAATGGTTGTAAGTCACTTTTTTCATTGCTGTTGTAACTTTGAATGGTCACCAAATGAATTGTTGTAAACTACCTGCATTTAATGCATGTTAGGTTTTTAATCTCCTAGATTGATATTATGGGCTACCCTGGACTGGCTTGTACCAGAAGTGTACAAGATATAAGTACAATCAATGGTAAATAAAGAAGACGAGATGATATTGTGCCTTCCTCAGGGTAATGCTTACAGATCAGGCAACCCATAGGGTTCCATCCTCACAGCCGGAGGGCTTGGCGGCCGCATCCGGCCTAGATCCATTAAGTGTTCAAAGGTGATGTCGGTCTGGGTTCCACTATCAACCAGGGTTGTGATTTCTCCTTGAGAGGTGGATCCCTCACCACCTCCACCTCGGCTACGAGGACTGCGCCGCAACACCTGGATGACCAGAGGTTCCTTAGAGCACCGGAGGGCCTCAAGCGTCTGCTCCTGTGAGAGACGGGACAGTTCCCGGCCATTCACCTGAAGGGGTAAGAAGAAAGAAAGCGGATGTCAGAACATTCTAAATTCTTCTTCATGTGTCCACTGTGAAGTCATCCTCAGATATCTTTAGACTTGAGGTATTTATTCATACAGTACTGGTTTTGCAACTTCCCCAAAATGGCTTCCCCACTTTTTTTAACAGAAATATTTTCTTCCATATGAAGGAAACAGCAGACTGGCCTCCATTTTATTTGCCCAAAGAGGATTGCAGTTCGCCTTTTCCTCCATTCTCTGCTGCAAGAGCACATTGTAACAATGGACAAAGAGAGACTGCTGGGTTAATAGCAGGTTTTAAATGTCACAAAAGAGCAGCTGATCATTAAATTATTTAAGATATTATCAATGTATTTTCATGTCCACGGAGAGTGAAAAATTGTTACACTAGGAGTTACAAAATAACTTGACATGATTTGTATATTATATATCTTGAATATATGTGTGTTATGGGAGGGGGATATCTTCACACATATTTCTAAATATGGTACCACAAAATCTTCACCTCTGGTTTACTCCTAGCTGCTGCTCTTCAGACATTCCCAGCCCCTCCAGAATACATCCATGTTATCCCAGTTATATTTGTTTACAGTAGATGATTATGGAATTCCAGCATTCAGTCCACTTTAGCATTTGACAATGTCATATTCTCCAGAGATCCTGGATTATAATTTGCATCACCACCAAATTGATAGTCATACACTGTACTGTACAGATCCCTCTAGGGTGCCAAACTGGGAAAGATACAGAGCTACAGTTTTATGGGTTAACCCTAGACGACTAGGTGCCAAGATTCTAGAGACTAACATGAGTCAATTTTCCCATTTTAGCAGTAGAAACACAGGTTTTTGAATCAGGCAGTTTGGTCATCATTCATTATTTCAAGAAAGCAAAGAAGTTGTAAACAGGATACAATAAAATTGGCATGATAATGGTTAAGTGCATTTATTAAAAATTAATGATTCTTATAGTTCCTTCTTATCCTAGAATGCTATATGAGCTTTCATGAAAATTATTACAAATTGGTGTATGAGAGTTATTTAAAAGGACAGGAAGCTCCTGCAGTTTAGCAATGTCACTTTTCTGGATTGTATCGGAAGAAATGTACTAGTCTGGCAATTCCTCTTTCTGGAATCATTCATAGTAATATAGAATGGAGCTGCGGCAATAACATGCACTAATTATTATTCATATAAATGTAGTAGTCCTTTGAGATCTTGTTTCAAATGCAAAAAGCACAAAGACAAACATATGAGCAGACACCATTATTAGGAGAATCTATTTATTCAGTGCTCAGCTTCTGTAATAGAGAGAGTCCCTAAATGTTATGGGCAATTCATAAATCAAGAAACTCAGTAAAACATATATAAAGATAGATCCAATTTTATCCTCAGAACTATCTGAAAAAGAGGCTTAACTCTCATGGGTAATAAACCGGAGGCTGGGAAGGGAAGCTCATTAAGCTCAATACTCTTTAATTTAAAAAAGCTTGCATAGGGTTTTTTTGCATGTTAGAGAAAGAGCCATCTTCACAGTCTATTAATTCTATCACTGTATCTCATGATGCAAACCATGTATTGGAAATTCTATAGGTAACTCTACACATTAAAAAGCACATTTTGTTTTTGCCTTCCAAAAGTCTCCCTCTATCCTATAAACCAGTGTTTCTGGCATGCTAGCTGCAGATTTCTGGGTGTTAAAGTTATTGCGGTTGAGAAACATTGTTCTAATCCACTTTTTAAAATGCCTCTGTTCACGCTCTTCGCACTCCGCCTGGGGTGCCCAGCGCAGCTGACAGGTGGGCCCTCCTGTCCGGCGGCAGAGCTCTCACCAAGGCAGCGAGCGCCTCCCCGCCGGGCCCTCCGCTCATCCCGCTAGGGCCACGCCAGAGCCGTGAGGGCTGGGCAGAGCTGGGAGAGCACCCACGGCTCACTTTCCTGGCTCTGCCCAGCCCGCACGGCTCTTGTGCAGCCCTGGCAGGATGAGCGGAGGGTCCGGCGGGGAAGCGCTTGCTGCCTTGGTGAGAGCTCTGCTGCCAGGAAGGAGGGCCTGCCTGTCAGCTGCGCTGGGTGCCCCAGGTGAAGCTCTTAGCGCTCTGCCCAGCGCCAGGCAGGGATAATGGCTGGGCGCTTCTCCCGAGGTGGGCCGATCCTGCGCTACGGCTCCAGGAGATTCACCTCCCCACGTGGGGTTGGGCTGACCTCTTGGGCAGGGGAGGCTTTGTTGTAGTAGAGTGTCGTTTTTAAAATAATTTGCTTTACCTTCGAAGGCAAAGGGAAGGCGGCGACAGGAGCGCCTGAAGCCAAGTGTCTCCTCAGGGCTCCGGTTGCAGGGAGGAGCCCTGACTGGCCGCACGTGGCTGCGCCAAACACCATGGCGTTGCTCTAATGTCGCGGCAGCAAGGGAGAAGGGAAAGCAACGGTGGCGGAAGGTCTCCCGAACATCCAAGCTGTTGCCATCCGACCACCCGAGGATGCAAGGGGGGGGGGAATTAAGTCACCCCCGAAAAGACGGCCTAGCCATTTTTTGGGGGGTCAAAAAAAAAAAAAGCTCGGCCTTATTTTGTGAGAAACACGGTAGTTACTCATGCTTAATGCTAACAACAGTTCTCATAGAAAGGATCCCTGTCTTGTTTAAGAATGGACCTCAGAGCCTGTTCTCTCATTCATAGGTCTTTAATGCTGCTCCTCTGGTGCCAAATGAAAGCACAGCTCAAGTGTTGCTTACTGGGAGAATGAGACTTGGGGCTAATTGATCAAAACCTGTTTCGCAGAAAGATTGGGAATGCACCCAATAAAGATAGTCCTCAATTACAACTATTTGGTTAGTCACCATTTGAAGTTACAATAACACTGAAAAAAAGTGACTTATGACCATTTCTCCCCTCTTATGACCATTGCAGCATCCTCATGTCACGTGATCAAAATTCAAATGCTTGGTAACTGGTTCATATTTATGATGGTTGAAATATCCCGAGGTCATGTGACCACCTCTTGCAACAATGGTGGGATTCAACTGGTGTAACAACTGGTTTCGTGAATGTGTGATTTGCATGCGTGCAACGTTTGAAAACCACCTGTTTTCAGCTCTAAAACTCACTTCCGATTGCAGCCCCAGTAAGTACAACAGCTGATTCACGCGGCAATCCGCTCTGCCGTGAGAATCAGCTGAGCTGCAAAACACAGAAATATAGGACAGACTAGGGCAGGTGTGGGTGGGCGGGGCCAACTGATCACCGGAACTACCAGTTTGCCCGAACTGGGGAGAACTGGTAAGCAGCCCACCCATATCTTGCAACCTTCTGACAGGCAAAGTCAATGGGGAAGCCAGATACCTCCCAATTAAAAAGCTGGCTGAGGAACTCTGGGAGTTGAAATCCACAAGTCTTAAAGTTGCCAAGGTTGGAGCTCCCTGGTATAGTAGAAATGGGTCTCATTACATTCTGAGTATTCAGAGAACCATCCCTGAAAGATCATTCAGCATATGATCATCTAACATACCTTTCCCATTTCTGTAAGACCAAAACCCAACACTATCTCCTTGCACTGGGGTTTGTTAGTATCCATTAGGATTGCTATCATCACCATCTTCATCATCCTCTGAAATGGCCAAGAACCCTACTCTACACTATCTAGCACAAGTGCTTATTGCTGCCAAATATAAACACACAAACGAGATAAAGGAAATCTGTCCAATTTTTCTTCCCAAATAATGGTTACACAAATCTATCACAAACAACACTTCTGTTTAGACAGACCTCTTGAGAAAACTCCAAATCAAATGCATCTCCCTAATCAGGCAGACGGTGTTCATCCGTGGCTGACAGTTATACTGATTTATTAGGTGGACCTGCCTGCGATAGTAGCTTGATTCATTCACTGTGAAGCCGTGGTTGATTTTAAACTGATTTTAATCAGTTTGTTGAAAAAGCTACAGTGGATAGTTTATATTCTGCTTATCCAGAAATTGTGGTTCACGGACTAAAGTGCCCCCAACTGAACAAAGCAACATATTCTGTAGCTTCCTCAGAGGGGCATACCTTTTAAGGTTCAGGTGGCTCCTGAAAATCTTGGTGTAGCACTAAGAAGTTTCCAGAAATTACCACCATACTGCAATTGTTATGATCTCAGAAGGGAAGAAATTATACAGTGCATGTCAGAGTGTTTGAGACAACCTGTTGTGAGAAAATCCAGGAGCAAAACACAGCACACACAGAGGCTTTGTCTTTTAACAGTGATTTATATACAAGACTGCTATATACATATACATGGTAGGCAAATACCTGGCAATCAATCAATCTTCTTTATTCTGCACGGAGAACCAAAATGGAGACAGAACACAAGGAGAGAGAGGTATGCCCTCTCATGGCCTCATATATATATATATGTGGTAAAACCCTGTGAGACCCATCCTCAGTCTTAAAGCGGCAATAACCATGCTGATTCATCCTCATTGCATCAGCCTTACAACAGCTGGTCATCTATTAAATCTCAATACCTTGACAGTGCACATATTGGTCAAACTTAATGTTTAAAGGTTATAAATGAAATCAAAATATACTTTATTTAATTTTTGACCTGGCTTCATGCTTTGCTTTTTGAAAGTTGACTGACTCCAACATGTTATTTAAAGGCCATAGTTCAAAAATATTATACATCAATGGACTGGTATATTTCAATACAACCATGGTGTGTTTCATGTGATGGGTCTGTTAGAAGTACAAAACACTGCTGGTTGATTATAATTGGCTTGAGCTTTAAAAAAAGAGGAGTTGCAGTAAACTGAACCAAAATAATCCTATTTTTAAAGAATAAGTACCCTTAAACAACTAGTGGAGTTCATGTTCCATTTAGCCCAACAAAGACTGCATTGTTTGACAATGCTCTCCAAAATACTCTCCTACCAGTGTAGATGGACTCCATCCCATTATTTTTTTTTAACCATTGGCCATATTATCTGGGATAGAAATCTGGGAATCGGCTGCACATTGTGAAAATAATAATGTTTGGGTTATAAAGGCCAGATAAGTTGAAACGAAAGGGCTATTTGAAATTAGCTTTTATGCCTGTCTTGGGATGAAAGGAAGATAACAACGGAGACCCATCTTGCAAGGTTTCCTAATGCTCACTTTCAGTTTTGTTCAGCTATATAAGCATGTTCAAAATTCTTCTGTCTTGGTAAGTTAAAAAGAGGACACAATAAAAAAGAACCCTTAGATTAAAAATCAAAGAAACAAGAGAATGGCTGTATTAGAGGTAATCCTGGCTGGCTATTACCGGTACATCCTATGCCTCTCCCCAAAGCTCCAATGTCTCTGTACATAAAAAGCTGTTGTCACTAAAAAAGAGGCCAGTAGCTGATTCTTGAAGGAAGATAAAACCTTAATGCAAAACCTCTTGACTTAGGCAATTCTCAAGGATCTTCATACTCTTGAAGTTCCAAGGACAATGCATTTCTCCTCATAAACCTCAAACTGATAAATAATACCTATAGTTCCTCATTTTACAAACCCTGTGGTACACTCCCCCTTATTTGGGTTCCCAGAAGGCATACCCCCAGCACACCCATTTCCTACATTGTGTGTGTTCTGTCATGGTCATACAAAATGAAAGACATGATGCAGTTACCGTGGGAACTTGCCCAGCCACTTCATTATGCGTCACAGGCTGACGCACCTGTGAGTTTGTCGGTGTGTGGTGCATCTGTATGCAGAAGGATTTCATGCATCACATTTCCTTTTGCTGAACAGACATGGGTGTGTGTGTGTGTACGTGTGCATGCGCGTGCCTGCATGGGTGCATCTCTCTCTTTCTCCATCACTGCAGCTGCAGTTACCATGGCAACTGAAGTGATTGATACAGGCATCTGCAGCTGGGGAGAAAAAGGAAAATATGGGTAAAAGGGATCAAAAGCAAAGCACATCTCCTTCCTACTCACTAGCCTCAAACTCTAGAAATGGTGGGTGGGTAGAGGAATATGAATTATTCTCCTTTCTTTTTCCTCTTCCATTTGGGGCTGTGGAAGTTCAAGGTGGGCAGGAGGAAAATCTGGGAAAATGGATAATTTGCTTGGCTTGCCTTGAAGCCCACCTGGGGAACATTCCACGGAGGTGGGTTGGGAGAGTTAAGATATTAAGTAAAAAAAATAATAGAAAAGATTGTGGATGCTGGGGTGGGGTGGGACAAATGATGAAGCATCAAAAGAAACTACAGGGTAGCTAAAAGAGGCTACCTTAGAAAAACTGTGAGGAAGACAAATGGATTGGGGAGGGGTTGTGGGTGGGAATGAGGAGGACATTCTTTGCCTCAGGAAGGCCCTGTAGGAATTTATAACAAATGCCAATTGCATTGCTGGAGTGTTATCCAGCCTCAGCCCTTCAGCTGATGGCTCCCCAGAGCTTTCCTTTGTGTGTTTATTTTTTTCTTCTTCTTTCTTTTCTCCAAATTGCTCTTCAAGTGATCATCATTTTCCCGATCTCTACTCTACAAGATCTTTTTCCCTTCTCCATTTTTCTACTGAGCCATCCCCCTCTCCAATTTTATAAAAACCTTTACATTAGAATGCAAGGTTCAATCCCACTAGAGCAGAGGAGGCCGTAAGCAAGTGTGTGCTCTAGAGCAGGGGTCTCCAACCTTGGCTCCTGGAAGCCTGGCGGACTTCAACTCCCAGAGTTCCACAGCCAGCAAAGCTGGCTGTGGAATTCTGGGAGTTGAAGTCCGCCAGGCTTCCAGGAGCCACGGTTGGAGACCCCTGCTCTAGAGAGATTTTTTTGTGTGTCTACTATAATCGTTTCAACTGGGAGAAGAAACTATGTATGCATCAGGAGCATCATTGTAAAATGATGGATGCCACAGCAATTGGACATATTTTTCTAGATACATATGGCATTATTTGTGAGTGTAATTTTTTGTTTGAAAATATAATGTATGTCTACAAGATGTTTATATTGTTTCTCATTGCACTGATAAATGCCATTCTATGATGTATGTACTATATGTCTTTTGTATACAACAGAGCTTAACCAGGGTTTTGTGTGTGCGTCTGTATATGTGTGGGTATATCTGTATCTGCTACAAGAAACAGCCACATTCCTGTCCTGTTAAGGATTTTGTGTATTCATGTGTGGATGCACATTGAACATGAGAGAAAGAAAAGAGTTATACTATATTTTCTCCATCTATTTTTTTAAATATTGATATGCCATATCAATAATAAGGATGCATATAATCCTTAATACTGATAGTGTTGCTATTTTTGTCTATATAGTGCCTAACCAGATTTGGTATGGCCTGATCAATGTGTCTTTTTACAAGTGTGTTGGCAAATCATAGTAAACCCAAATAAAACCAACCACACAATGCTTTAATTTGATGGACTTGGGCCATCAAACTTCTAAGTAATGTGTTCAAGTCAACCTAAGCCACAACTACAGGTAGTCCGTAGTTAATGACTGCAATTGGGACCTGAAATTCTGTCAGTAAGCAATTAAATTCATCACATGACTACACGATGTCACTTCTACTGCACATTAAACAAATCACCTTTAGTCATTAAGGGAGACATCATGTGACCAGGACCTGCAACTTACTGCCAGCATCTCCATTGACTTTGGCAGAAGCTTGCACATGGTGATCTTGTGACTATGGGATGCTGCAACCATTGTAAGTTTGAGGACTGCTCAAAAACCTGTTTTGTCATAAATTCGAATGGTCATTAAACAGGGTAATCATTAACTGAGGACTAACTGCACCCAAATATTTTCTTCCCTTGGGAAGTCAACCACTGATGCCAACCTTACTTTGCAAAGGACCATCTTAATTCCAGTCCAGCATTTTCTACCAACCTGCAGCCAGGTCACCAGGTCTTAGGCAATTCACAAACCTGTAGATAGCATCCTATGTATTATAGTATGTCATATTCAAAATTATCCTTTAGATTATTTAATTAGCAATTTGCTATGTCTAGGCATAATATTCCTCCAGGTGTAAAACCTGGGTGGTGAAGGTCCAGACCAGTATATCTTATATCTTTTTCCTCTCAGAGCTTCTTTCCACTAATTATGGAAGACCCCAAAAAACTTTTGTTTGTATAGGTTATATGTATTGATATTTACCATACTAAAAATTAAAATTGACACATTTGCTGCTGCTACTGCTTCTTATGATTGTCTAATGAGATTTTAATATTTTGTTATTATTTTTTAACAATAATTTTGTTCAATTTTTTGTTCAAAAATCAAACATTTTGATTTTTCAGACTCTTGAGAGGGTGTTGGAGGGACTCCCAGAGATCCTAGGAATACATTTTAAGAATTACTCTGGGTTTTTTATTTTATTTTAATGATCCTGTAATCTATTGCATCAGGGTGAAGTAAGGCAATTGAATGGAGATGACCATTTACTGGGCGATACTCCTGATGCCTGTGCAGAGTTCACAGCAGATATCTTCCCTTTGCCCAGAGAGAGCAATATCTACCACTACCTAGGATCAAATTCAGGGCCTCCTGATTGTGAGGTGAGAGATCCACCTGTGGGCCACCATGATGCTCTTAAGAATTGCTCTGGATAAGATATTCTTTGAGCCCGAGGTATTGTAGGCCAGAGCTAGTAACCCCAATTTCTTCTTTTTTCAACTGTGTTGTGTTTTGTGATGGCAATTGGTCCATTAAACAGCTTATGAAGTTAAACCAGGGGAGAAGATCATCTTGTTCCATGAAAGAAAAAGGCTATGGCTAAAAATTGTGTAACAGACCCTATTACTTAATTTCTATAAATTGGCAACAAATTTTGATACACATTCACTAACAATCAAAACCACAGGTGCAGAATGTGCTGAAAAAACTCACATTGTCTTGAATGGGTCTGCTTAGAGAATACTGGAATTCTGTTTCATTATTGCTTTGAACCTATGTAAATATCAAGACCAGTATATATAGATGTCTGTATTCACTGATTTTTCATGACTTAATAACATGTAGTTGAACATGTGCCAATTTATTGATAGACACAAACGATGCTATTCTGAGCAATTACTGTCAGGCTTAAGTTATTCTACTTCAGATACATTATGCAAAGATTGACTCTTGGGACCAGGCTGTAATGCTAGGAAAGTAGAAAGGAAGAGAAGAAGAAAGAGAAGAAGAGGACAACCAGCAGAGAGATGGATTGACTCAGTTGTCATGACAATGGGGTATCATTGAAAGAGCTGAAGGACCAGGACAGGCCATCATGGAGGAAAATCTCCCTATGTGGTTGCTAAGAGTCAAACTAACATGACAGCACATAATCAATCAACCAATACATTAATCAATTAATAACTGGTGATCAAACAAAAAAACTTGCAGGAGTCAGTCAACAGAAAGAGACATTTTACATGCCCCATCCAAACAACAAACTGCACGTTCTTGTTACGCTCTAAGATACAAAGAATTTTGGAGTTTACAGAAATGGTTTCCTGTAAATTTCCCCTAAAGTTCAAAATAAGAGGTTCATAGCCTGTTGTTAGAATTCATTGTGCACTGAGAGTTTGGGAGATGGACCTGGAAGACCTGAGTACAGATTGCAAGTCCTTGGATTGGATTGGAATTTGCAATATTATTTATTGTACTTAAGTGGCTGCTGGGCTGACAGTAAAATTCTAGATGCAATTCTAGCCACACGGATTGAGAAAAAGAAAGGAAGGAAAAGCTGGGAAATGCTATTTGAAATTATACTGTACGGATAGTCCTCGACTTATGATTGATTACTTAGTGACCATTCAACGTTATGATTATTCCCCCCCTCCCCAAACTACATATAAAAATCTGATGTTCGGTGTCCCCCCCTCGTAGTGACAGGACCACATTTACACACATTTATAGAGCCCCACAGCCGCAAAATTTATGAATTCACCCAATGGATGTTAAATCTGCTGACTATCGCTGATCTCTACCTTGCCTCAACTACAGTTGTGATACTGATGATATTACCTTGATTTTTCATGTGCCGTGCCTGATAAAATGATTGGCTGACTCCTCTAGGTTAGTTATTTTCTTTTTTGCAAGTCACCAACCAGCTGAAAAAGCATCTGCCAATCACAGCCTGCAGCAGGAACGGAGGTTGGATCTAATTGTGGAATTCTGTCCATCATCTCTAGGCTCCACCCTGAGCCTTTTCTTCTACTCTGTTTTCTTACAGTCCAAGGTAAAGAAAGTTGCAAAGAGAGCTGCGTTACATGCAGCCCCTTTACTTAGTTATTCTCCTTTTCCTTTCTCTGAGAGGTAAGCCAGATGCTATCTTCTGTACTCTTCTGCGCTTGTGTGTTCAGTCCTTTAGTGGCAGATAAGGCTGATGTGAAACCAGACCAGAAGATGTGTATGTGTGTATGTATGTAATGCCTTCATCAGCCTGAAATGGCCACTGAACACTACTTTGATCACACCCACTATTTAGTCATCTGATCTCACCTCTAACTCAAAAAGATGCAGCCTGGTATGACTTTTGGGATGAGATTATTTTAATTCTCAATTGAAAGGTAATACTGTTTTCCAGATTGCTTTAAATCTTTATGAAATTTGTTTCTTGTCTTTGGCCACTTACATATTTCAAATCCAAGAAGCAAAAGAGCAATATATCATTCCTTGCAATAACATTTGACTATATGGTATTTCTTGTGTCATGATTTTCTATACTCTGGTTACAAGCAAATGCTAGTAATCTTTGGATTCAAATGAGTTTCAACTTTATTTGTTGACTTTTTATTATATACTCAATACTTTTCCTAATGTATTGTTTGACACGTTGAGAATATTTTTGTTCCAGACTTTGTGAAGCCTTATAATTAAAATGGCATTGTGAATTCTAAAATGTCTCATTTCAATGTTATTGAAAGTAAAAATGTTAAACTAGAATTTATGCTGAGAATTAAATGCAATGACTCCCAACTGGCGCTCCCCTATACAAGCTAGACGAAGTTTCATTGTTCATGATCAAATGAAAGATATCACAAAGTTGGCAGGTTAGGGAAGACTGTTTTTCACGCTATTAATAAAACCCAAATAACCTATTCATTCATTTTATAGCCCAGCTTTCCTTTCAGAAAATTATCAAGCTAAAAGCAACTGGAATATATAGTGAGGTTCAGATGGTCCCTCCAGTTGCTATGACTTAACTCCCATAAAAACTATCCATCTTGACCAACAGTCAGAAATGATGGGAGCTGTCTTTCAGATATCTGGAGAGACCAGGATCCCAGCTCCTTAATTTTGTTTCAGCGAGATATGGAGTGGGACCATGTACAACAGAAGAGGAAGAAATGTCTCCTTTTGCTGTCACCTGTTGAACACCTGAGCTATAAATCAGGGCTTCAGGACACAAGGGAAATGCTGAGAGTACAGCTAGATCTCTTTGCTCAGCTCAAGGAATGCTATAAGCCACAAATTCCCTTTTCATCCCATTTATTTCCCACAGTGAGGGGCAATTTTATTACAAGAGATGAAAATAGGAATGATGTGCAGATCTGAGTCTAATAATTAGCTGATCATATGGTTCCAATCTAATGCACAGATTATTTTGCCCTTTCTTTGTAGGAAAAAAAAAATCATTCTGAGGACATCAGTCAAATCCATTCTGTTTCATGACAATCTGATTTCCATGATCAGCAACAGGAATAAAATTACAAAAGGACACCTCACCCCTACCCCCACCCCAATGGCTCTTGTCCAGTGTTGTGCTGATTGGGAATTATGGGGGCTGACATTCAACCTATGTGGAGTTGAGGAAGGCTGATGAGAGAAGACCTTATCCACAATTATCAATCACAAGGATATACAGACAGCAACACTGTATGTATTTGGATTTGCTTCTCAGTTTGTATAAATGAGCTTATTTGCTACTTTCATGCTGTAATGTAAATCTCTAAATTAACAGAATTTAAATCCTGATAGCATTTAAAGGATGGTAAGACAAAAGAATAGATGGTCCCTTATGGGGCAAGCAAGATTATCTATACAAACACACCCCTATAATGTATACACTGATAATTGCACAAAAGACAGATATGTAAGTGCCTACAAGAATATATAATACCATGTATTTCAGTTCTACACATAGGCAGGTACAAATTAACTGTGCAGCCCTGTGAGAGAATATTGGAAAACCCAGCCTGTTTGAAATATATAACTCTTTGTTTTTTTTATTATTTTTTAAAAGCCTCTTGCTTTACCAATTACAATATAGCTTCCATCACTGTAAGGCAGACTAGGAGGTTGTCTGATTTTTGTACCTACGACCTGGGATGAGAGAGTGCAATAGAAAAAGACCTGGATAAAAAGGCACATACAAAGGAGAGAGAGAGAGAGGAAGCAAGACTGATGGGAGAGATAAAAAGACAAAAAGAGGAGGGAAGGGAGGAGTAAAGAAAAAGATACCAGAATAAGCAAACCACTGAGGAAACTGAGGGACTGGAAGGAATGATTTGGAGGAAGAGATGGAAGCAAGTGAATGAATGAATGAATCAATGAATGAATACCTGTCACTCCCTTCTCAAACCATTGCTTCACCCTTCGCTGCTCAGTGCCATTCATCCCAATTTGTTCTCTCCCCCCCCCCATTTTTTTGCAGAAATCCTCTCCCCATTATTTCAGACACTGTACACTATGGGAAAAGGGGGTTGCTAAGCAACCTCCCCTCACTCAGTACCTGGTCCCTCCCCCATTGCAGCATTAACCCCCCCCTCCTCTATTCTCCGAATGGTACTCCAAATCCCCACTCCACCCCAAAAGACAACCTGGGATTCCTATTTTGATGTCCTCCCCCACCCCACCCCCGCCCCAAGAAACATCTTTAGATCACCTTGCTTTCTCTCAGACACCCCCATCTTCCAGCCTTCTACCTTGCCCCCCCCCCGAAACAGACCGAAACTGCCCTTCCCGTGGGAACGATTGGAAACTCCCTTGACCCTTTCCAGTGCCTTCCTTCTCCCCAGACGACCCTATTCTCCCCTCTTTTCATCTTGCATGGATGTACCATCCTTACCTACACCCCCCTCACCTCCGATTCCCTTAGTGCTTCGCTCACCTCGTCCCATCAGCCGCGTCCCATAGATCAATGCCGCCCCCATCCCTGCCCTCCCTTCATCCCTCCCTCTCTTACCTGCAGCATCACCCGATATTGTTCTTCGGGTTTCTCTACCACACACATGTTACATCCCATGGCGATGCCGCTCGAGGGGGGCGGACCGAGGGGGCCACAATTTAGGAATGGGCGGGGGAGAGATCAGCTCATGGGGATCCTACAGGTGGGGGGGCGAGTCGCTCGCCCTCCCGGCCCCCCCACCCTGGCATAGCCCTGGGCAGGGAGGTGGAGGTGCTGTCCGGTGCTTGCCCCCCATTCACCCCCCTGGCGGCATAGCGGCGGGCTTAGACCGAGGAGAAAATGGGGGAGGACGGCAGGAGATGTTTCTCTCCCCGCCCCCTCCGCTGGAGGTCGACGCAGGATCCCCCGGAGGCGAGGGGGACGCCTGTCGCTGTTGCGAAAAAATGCACCCTCGTCCGCCGTCTGGTCTGCCTCGCTCCTTCGCTCCGTTTGCCAAAAGGAGGAGGGGAGAGGGCGGAGTGAATGGGGAGGGGGGGGACCGACGACGGACGCGGCGTTTATAAATATGGATGACTTCGGGGAGGGTTTGGGAGCCCGGCCGTTGTTGGTGCGACGAGCCCGCCAAGTCCCGCCGTCAGTGCCTCCACGAATTGGCCTTTCCGGATGCTGCTCTCGCTCCACGGTGCCAGCCTTGGTTTTTTCCTTAGTCCTTTGTCCGTCTCTGGCCGCGTACAACGGCCGGCCTGCAATCTCTATCCATCTAGTCTGCTCCAGGCTGGAGGGGCCGTCAGTCCCCGTCCCGTCTGGTCCCTCAGATGTCGGCGCTGCCTTTTAGCGTCCGGTCTTTCCGCCCCATACTTCGCCCTCGTCGTCCGCCTTCAGGCGTTAGGTCAATCCGTGCACCTGTTTGCCAGGGCCCGATGCTTTGCTCATAGTTTAGGGAACGAATAGAAATTATCCGCTCCATTTTTCACCCTATCCATGTATCCAATATCAAAATTGTTAGCTGCAACAGGCCGAAGATGAAAATGCCAAAGAGGGAGAGTTAGCCATACAAAGGCAGATAAAACAAAATTGCAGAAACTGATAAATGGGACTATTTTCTGGTTCCATTTGTTAATTATCCATTTATACCCATTCCCATTGATGCTTCCTGCTGGATAAGAGCTGTTCTAATGTCCTATTTTCTATAGCAATCAGTACAGATAGTCCTTGAGTTACGTTCATTTAATGACCATTCAAAGTTACAACAACACTGAAAAAAGTGAATTATGACCGTTTTTCACATAACTGTTATAACCTCTATGGTCATGTGATCAAAATTCAGACACTTGGCAACTGACTCATATTTATGATGGCTGCGGGATCCTGGGATCATGTGATTACTTGAGTCCTGACAAGCAAAGTCAATGGGGAAAGCAGATTCACTTAACAATTATGGCAAGAAAGGTCTGACTAATAATTTAAATTAAATAATTAAATTTAATTAAATAACTGAACTGCAGTAATTCACTTAATAACTGTGGCAAGAAAGTCATTTGACAACTGTCTCACTGAGCAACAAAAATTTTGGGGCTCAATTGTGGTCATAAGTCGAGGACTATCTATATTCTGTTGGACATGTCCTGCATTTAAGCTCAGGATTTCTAACACTAGGATTACAACAAAAAAAACAAAAGACAGAGCATTGTATGACAGCCAGCCAGCCAGACTAGAAGGAAGGCCTTGAATTTTTCTGTCCAACCTACCTCATAGGGCTATTGTTGGGCCAAAATGTGACAGACAAATGTGACGATTGGTGCAACTGCCAATGAAATCACAGAAATGAGGAACACCAACTCCAGTTTATATTTCAGGAGAATGGAGTAACTGCAAAGGAAGGAGCTATGCCTGGAAAAATGGGTCTGAGGGAGACTGAGAGCCCTAGAGTGCCTGCCAAAACCTCCATCTGTCAGGGCTAGAGGTTTTCAGAGCAGAAGCAGAAGGGGGAAGGTATGTGGATTTGTTTAAAGCTCACTTTTTGGTTATTAAATTAAAAAGTCTGTTTGTTCCTTTGTTCCTATGTTTACCAGATCTCTGTGTTACCCTGTCTCTTCCCCATATTCTATCCAAGTACTTTTCTTTAGCGACTTAATTTCTAAACCAGAGAAAAGGGGCTATCAATGGCAACAGAACAAAAGATTCAAAAGACAACCCCCTACACACATATACATCAAGGGGAGGGATATGTGCTACCCTACCTTCCTCTTCTGAACAAAACGTGAAATATAAATTTAACCAGGAAATATATAAACATCAACCAGGTAGTATGAAATACTAGTACCCTGACCCCTAGACAAGGGTATTATGGACTGCAAGTGCAGGTTATAAGGTAGAAAGGACAGTCTTGTATCTTCTGAGAAAATAAGCAGCGGGAACCCAGCAGGGTCACTTTCTCCATGTCTGCCATTGTTCTCTCTGTTTAACCTTCCCTCCTCCCCCAAAGGGAAGACAGTTTCGTAACAGATTAACAGCCCAGTCACCTGCAAGAACCTGCCTCCAAACCAAGTAATGTGAATACATCTGAGAAGAGTTTTATGGTTGCCTCATAAGCATGCTGTGGTTTGTTTGGAAGTTAGGCAAATTCACAGAGTATGCCCTTCACGCACCATGTGAGTTCTCCAGACATACTGGATCAGAATGCCCGTGTTTCTTATAGTCCAAAAATATTGGATTTGACATTTCCTGAAGAACATTGGCTCAAAAGAGTCAGTGTATCTACTAAGAAGATTATCTTTCATAGCTGGAAAGAAAGCAAACCTTTAGGTGTTAAAGAGCAAGTTCAATTATACATTCTATTCTCTGTTAATCTTGCAAATATCCATATATTGTAAAAGTGGCAAGACAAAACACTATCATTCCATATGACCTGGATTTAATAACATATAATAGGGCTGAGGTTGCTATATATTAATATTCTTTGTTGGGATTTTTCCAGTTTATTGCTTTGATTGTTATCACTGCTGTCTTCGTTATCAATTTATTGGTTAATTTCATTTACCATATTTTTCATTTCAAAACAGAACTCCCCCAACCCTCAGACAAGGTTAGGGAAGGTGTATGTGAGCAGGGTTCATCCATCTCTCCATCAGCCCCAACTGATGCCAGCTCTGGGAATGGGTCTAAAATAAGGCAGGGATTAGAAGGGGGGCGGTAAGCAAAGAGAATGGGGAACCATGTGTTACTGCAATGCTTGTCCCGGGGTTCCCCCACAACATCTCATAAATGATTCCAGGCATGGAGTGAGTCGAGAGGTAAATTGATTCTTTGATTCATTGTGACAGGCCAGAGCTGATGAAGAGCAGAGAAAGAGCAGCCTGTGCAAAGAAATAATGGGGGTTATGAAATGTACAATGGCTTGTCATGGAATTCCTTTCCCAAGGTTCACTCGCTGGCTGAACGTACGGCTCCCCAAAACTCACAGCTATTGTTGAGGCACCACAAACTCTGAGGCAAGACGTGTTGATTCAAACAGCCTCCATCCCATTTCGTGGCACTTTCTCAAGGGAGCGTCACTGCATCGCGCATGGGAGGAGGTGGCTGTGCCGGTCAGGAGAAAGAGGGAGCCTCCTCTGCTCTCATCACAGAAAGGTGAAAGGGCCCCAAAGACCAGAAATTATAACCATTATAATCTTCCTGACATTTAATGTTTTCTCATTTAATCTTCCCCAATTACAACACGTGGTTATCTGACTAGGGATTGCCTCTGTGTGTGTGTGTGTGTGTGTGTATGTGCACATCTGGGAAAAAAAGAATAAATACCGAGATCTTTATTTTAGGCTTTACATCATCCTTACCAACCTAGCATCCGCCTCCCAAGTGGACTGAAAAGCATCTGTTCTGAGCTCTGGATGGGAGGCACTCAAGTCCAATTAATCCAGAAGGTGTCAGTTTTGGCATGGCAGCACAATGCAGAAGGAAGCTAGGATAATATAATGGTTAACATGATGAACTGGTCCTGAAGAGACTCGGTTTCTAGTCCACTGTCAGGCACAAGAACTCCCTGGGTGAACAAGGTATAAAGATGAATTGGTTTTCATATGCGCAAATACATTCAAGGTATGACAAAGATTCTAAAACAGAAGATTTCTATGATAAACTGACTGATTTAGATAAGATTTTGACAGGTACTGATGAAAAGGTGATTAAAAATTTGTATGGATATTTATTAGAAATTAAACTAGAAGAAGAACAAGTTAAAGAAACTATGATTGCTTGTGGGAAGAATTTTGGATATGGGATTGATCTAGAGAAATGGCAAAAATTGTGGTCTCAAAATTATAAAATGACAATGTCAACAGTATGTAAAGCAAATTTGTATAAGATGTTTTACAGGTGGCATTTTCCCCCAACAAGAATAGCAAGAATGTTCAAGAACAAATCTGAAAAATGTTGGAAATGTCTACCTGGCTCGTATTACCATATGTGGTGGTCTTGTGCAGACGCTAAAAAATACTGGACTAAAATCCACACGTGGTTGGAAAAAATGACAAAAAAACATACAGATTTGAAACCGGAGATATTTTTATTGGGAATTTTACCTGAAACATATAGTAAAGAATTGAGGGACTTCCGGTTTGCCAGGCTTCTGCGACGATGGGGTTTCGCGATCCTGCGCAATCCCTGCTGTGCTAGCCGTTTTGGTGCCTCCGATCCTGACAGGTCTGGAGGATAAGGCTGCCCTGTAGAGGCAGCCAAAGATAGGGGGGATCTGGACAGGGGTTTGGGGGTTTCGCAGACCCCCTCCCCACCCGGCATAACCTCCTTTTCTCAAGGCGGTGGAGCGGCGGTCAGTAATGGCCGCCACAAAGAAGCCGGCAGCTGGACAAGATTGTGCTGGAGGAAGAAGGAGAAAGTTTTGATGCAAAAGTTTTTTGGTTGAACCGGGAGCATAAGATGCATTTAATATCCTGAAAACCTTGATTGTTGAATGATACTTTGTTTCCAGAAGAGATTTATAAGTGGCAAGTGAAAGTGCTGAAAGAGAAAGTTTACTCTCCTTCCCTATGGAATCAACAAATGGACATTGAAAAACCTGCTTTTTTATAGAAGGTAAAAATTTAAAGCTCTTTGTGACAAGTGGGGATGGAGAGGACAAAGGAGAAATTTATATTAAGATTTTGTTGGAGGAGATTCCTGGAAGGCTTTGAATTTTGAAGTTAATTGCAATAAGACTTTTAAATACAGATTGGACTTTTTCTTCCCTTTCCAATGGATATTACCCCAGGAAGAAAAAGTGCGAAGGGAAGAAACGTGTGCTCTGTTTGGACTGTTTGATGACTTTGGGATTTTGGGGAATTGTTCTAAGCTTTGAAATATCTTGGTTGTCTTAAGAAGAAGAAGAGAAAAGAAGAAAGGGTTTATAATGGCTTTATCTGTTGATGAACTAAGAGAGAAATATGGAAAAATAAAGAAAGAAGGCAAGGACACTTGGAGAGAAACTATTTGCTTTTTAGAAATGGTGCTTGCTACTTACCAGCAAATACAACAATTGAAGAAGGAAGCAGAGGAAGAAGAAGAAGGAGAAGCCATCTTTAACGAATCCAAAAAGTTGATTAAGAAAGGAAAGAGAAAGAGAGGAAGGAAAAAGGACTTAAGACTTAAAAAAACATCCAAGAAAGAGAAAAATAAGATGCAAAATCAATACAATGTTAGAAAGCAAAAGAAAAGAGAAATACAACAGAGAGGGGAAGCTAAAAAGGCGGAGGTTTGGAGAAGGGGGGGGTAAAAAGACCAGGTGGGATAAAAAAGGAAGGGAAAAAAGCCACAAAGGTATGAAACAAGATTGGAAAAAGAAATTTTTTTTTAGGGATAAAGGGTAATGTAAATTTTTTTTTAAAAGGATTCTGCAAGGTACATAAGATAGTATTGTAGTATTTGTATTAGAAATAGAAAATTAGAATTTAATAAGAATTAAGTAAAGATTAAAATATTAAATGTTTAACAATGATAGATTTTAAGATTTAATAAATTATTAAAAGGAATGTTTAAAATACTTAGTTTAAGTATAGACTTTAATTGACTATGTTAGTATAAATTTATTATGGCAGCATTTGACTTTGAAATAGATAATTGGAATGTTATAAGATTTAATGTTTAATTATGTATTTAATTACTTTATAGATTTACTATTTTATTTTTCTTTTAAAAATTAGTAGGTAGAATGTACTAAGCAGAATCAGATGGGGAACCAGGTGTTACCTTAAATGTTAATTTAGGGGAGCGATGGAAAGGCATCATACTTCAATTAGTGATTTCAGGAGAAATCTTTTTTTTTTTCTATAGGGAATGAGATAAATGGGTAATTGGAAAAGAATGGACAAAAGATACAAGTATAATGATGTAAATTAAGATGAAATAAATAAAATATAATTAAGAAGAGTGGAAAGCGGGGAGAAGTTATAATGAAGATATAGAATGGTAAATAAGATAAGAAATGATATATAAGATGAGCATAAATTTAATTGAAGTCCATATAAAGAGAGGTAATCCCGGGCCAAGCTACCTTCTAAAAAGAAGTTTTATGTTTTTGTGTTTTGTATGTTTATGTTTGTTTGAGATTTAATAAAACCTTGGAGGAAATCTAGATGAGGATAATTATAAATAGAACAGAGGGAAATATGAATATGATGATTATAAAATGGATAAATATGGAAAAGAAACATAATTGAATAAGAGTAAAGAGAAATAATGAGAAATCTGCTAAAAGATATTTAAGTGGAAATGGGATATATTAGAATTATGTTGTATAAAATAAAATAATGTTTTATCTGTCTTGTAAAAATTTATAATGGAAAGAGGTTTTATGTGTTCAATGTTTAATGGGTTGTTTTTTAAAAAAATTAATAAAATTTGTTTCAAAAAAAAAGAAAAAGAATTGAAATATCTGATTGTAAATGTATTAACAGCAGCTAGGATTGTATTTGCCAAAAACTGGAAAAATGAGAAAATACCATCACAGGTGGAAATTATTAAGAAAATATTGGAATGTGCTGAAATGAGTAGATTGACATTTGAAATCAGAGAACAAGAGAATAAACGATTTTATAAAATTTGGGATCTATTCTATCAATGGTTAAACAATAAAACATGGTAATGAAATATGCAGCTCTTTAAAAAATAATAAATATATAAAGATGTATTTTTTTTCTTATTATATGTACAAAATGATTGTAGGATAGATTTGAGATGCTTATATGAACTATCATAAAACAAATTAAGTAAAATATGGATTATCTTGTAAAATATGAATGAATAATAGTATAGTCAAATGATGTATTTAATATTTGATTGAAAATAAGAGAATATATACAATGTAATTGTAATTGAAGACTACAAAATGGAAGCACACAAATTTGTAAACTAACCGACACACTGTATGTATATATATGGAAGATGGCTTGATGTTTTTATGTTTTGTTTGTCTATGTTTGTCTTAAAAAACAATATATTTTTTTTAAAAAAAGAACCCCCTTGGTGATTTTGGGTTAGCCACTCTCTCTCTCAGCCCAAACCACCTCGCAGGGCTATAGAAAAAAAAACGAGGGGGAGTTGCACTGTTTTAAAGAAATATCCTTCTGGGTTCAGTTCCAAGTGGGGAAAAAGACACTGGAAACATGGAGGCTGTTTGGAAGGTTTAATGGTGGGCAGGACCACATGGCCTGGAGCTCCAGAGTGAAAAGGAAGGATGATCACATGTTTCAGGATGAAGGAAAAGATCAAGAAGAGATTGAGGTGCTGAAAGTGCCTGGGTTTTATAACCTTTGTTGGGATTTGAATTGGAGCTTGTATTCTGATTGGTTGTCAGACTCCCATGGGGCCATGCAGGGGCAACTCTGTAGGCTGTCCTGAGTTCCAAGCTTGGTTGAGCCTTGCTGGATGATGATGCACTGAAAGGGCTTTTGAGCAATTCCTATAGTTTTATCTGGAGATCTTTGTTATGTGAAGTATTCTGGCCCAGGCCTTAATGGCCCACCCATTAACAAAGGTGGGGGTGAGCTTCTACTTCTGAGGTGAGTTTCTGCTTCTGAGTTTCTACTCTTTTTAGGGGAAATATTCTGCCTTTTTAATATTTCTAGGAGAAGGTGTGGGTGCTAACTTCCTACAATACTATACCACCTTGAGCTTCTTATCAATCTAACCAACCATTCTGAAAATATATAAATAAATCTCTCAGCCTAACCTACTGTGTTGGGTTGTTCTTGTAAGGATAACATTAAAAGTGACAAACCATTTATGCTATCTTGATTTCCCAGAGCAAAGGTAAAATACAGTATAAGTGTAATATAAATAGTAATTGCACTAGATCAGCAGCCTTAAATGCAGCCTTAATCAAGCAGTGATACATGGTATTTAAGAGAGAAGTCATGAGATGGGTTCTCCAGCATCCCCTCCTTTTCCTTGTCACCCCCCTCCTCTCCAGGTTGCTGAGGTTATTTTTCTTGTTTCCCCTCCCACCCCAAGTTCCAGTAGTAGAAGTGAGTCCCGCAAGGATAAAAAACAGTTTGTAGACAAAAGGAGAAGGCTCACTGCAGGAGGGAAAACAGCCATTTGAGGTGGAGCTCTATAACCTTCATCCTCTTGTGCTTAAAGTCAAATCCATTACTTGGGAGTTTTAAAGGAGATGAGAGTATGATTTCTTTTAAGGTGTTAAAATCTGCCTGCTCAATATCATTTGACCGTCACAAACTGCTTGCAAAATACTCGCTGCAAATGCTGCAGTTTAATTTAAATCCCATACAGACTGGACTCCAATCAAAGGAGTGTCTGTTTTTCACACTGATTCAAGGGTATGTAATACAGGCAAGGAATTTAGTATGAGGAGCAGAGTTGAAGGACCTGAGAAAGTCAGTCTTTGGTTCTTTCATTCCTCCATCCTTTTCTGTTGGAAAGATCTTACCCTTTCAGCTTCTGAAGGTGGGTGTCAAATATAACAATCAGTATTCATACAGCATCCTTTCTTGCCCCTTCACATGTCAGGCAGTTCGCAGATCTCTGAAGCATTACGAGGCAATAGCAAAAGGCTGGAGAATTGCAGGGTTCAAAGTGGGTGGGTGTGTGTGTGTCAAAAAATGACATCCTTCTCTGGTGCTGACTTAACAACAGAGCAGGCAGGCTCTGTTGTAAAACCCAGCAATTCTGAAAGTTGAATTCCCTTTGTAACCTGCCTTCCTTCTATTAAGTGTTGCTAAAACTTATATTTCTACAGAGTATACTGACCCAGCTTTGTATTTGCTAAGAGCGGCTAGCATACTCTGTACTTCTCCTTAGAAAATCCATACAATTTCTTTGGTCGAAGGATGGCGAATGAAGCTGTGGGGATGTGCCTTGATGTCTAAAATAATCTCATGTTTAAAAAAATAAATCTGACACAGAATTTAATTTAACATGGGCGCCATTTTTGGACTGTAACGCCACCCGTGACATATCACAGCCAAGCTTGCATTCCTCTTAATGTTAAGTCATGGATGATTAGGTAAACAAGGTTAGATTTCTGATAGATTGGATTGGATTTTAAGGCTGTCCAACTCCAGGAGAGTCTGAGTACCTCACTACATTAAAAGGTAATGAAATAGTAAATCAGTACGAAACACAATCAACTTGCATCTGCCTCCCCCCCGCCAAAAAAAAGACCCCAACAAATAAAATCCTATGGAGGTTTGGCACCCCTGTTAACCCAAGGTCTGAGGTAAGGGCCCTTGAATATCATCAGTGTAGGATCCATGTGGGAATACTGTTCCAGAGGCCAGGCACAGTGACAGAAAGGTCACACTTCCTGGTCCCAAGAGATGTCATTGTTTATTGACTAGTACAGATAGTAATTTTTCACTTTAAATTTCATAGTCTGCTGATTACTGTCATGGATACCTATACATTAATTTGATTTTAATGAAGATTTGTAGTTTTAAAATGATACAAGATGTGGAACTAAATTAAATGTTGAGAATGTTTGAGAATTTGTTCTGGTGCTGTACATCGCTTGTCTATTTACTTGCATTTGGCTCTTTTTCTTTTCTTTTGCTTTTTTTAAACAAAAATTAAAACAAGAATAAAAATGCAGACAAGGCACTCCGAGAGAGAAATAATCCCAGAAAAGCTTGAGATCTGTCCACTGCAAGGCAGGAAATCCAGCAGCTTCTTCCGCTTCAAAGATCCATCCACAAGGCAAGTGAACAGTTCATAAAAAGGGATTTTTATAACCCTACAAACTATAAATCTCTGCATTGAAACTTTCTCATAAACTTCATCCAAATAAACGTAGTGTCTGGATTAAATCTTCAATGCATCTGGGCCGTGCATCCACATAATTTATTGCTGGATTCTTTGCTCTGTGTTACTTAGATTTTATACCTAAGACAACCAAATACCTTCAGACATTTGGTTGTCAAGCAAAGTGGTCATTAAGTGAAACTGAAGCTGTGCTTACAATCTTATTTCAGCTGTCCTTTGCTTTACAGATCTGTGAAGACAGTAAGTGCTAGGGGCTTACCAATTTACTTATTTTAATCACTGTCATAACAGTGAATGATTGCTGTCTGAAGCAGTCACTTAATGAGGACTACCTGATCTGTCCTTGCTTTACTATTTGTAAATGTTTGATTTTGCTAGGCTGTAATTAATTTTTTTTAAATTTAATTTAAAATCCCTATGCAAATTACAATGAAAAAAAAGCACATTCCCTAGGGTTCCTGATTTCAGTGGTTTGTGAACTCCCTGAGTGGGATGTTACTAAATCTGCCCTGTCCGACTGCTAAAACAAGCAAGTCAAATCCTATTTTAGGGAATGCAACCACAAAGAGATGGGTGGCAAGTTTCCCTCTGGGCCAGATGAGTCTGTCTCCTCCTATTTGGGAACTTACTTTTTTCTTAAATATTTACATCTTCTATATGTGGCTTTAAGGGCATTACTGCTGGTTGCTGTTTATGGAGAATGAAATATCCTGGCAAAGGCCAAGGAGGCATAGTTTTAAAGTTACAGCTTGTAGGAAACAAAGCAAGTGGGAAAATGCTTAGTTTTAGCCAGCAATTGAAAATTGTTATTTGAGGTCTGGTTTCAGTCTTCTGCATCTAGGAATGCATTTGGGTGCATTTGGATGGCTATAAACTTGCTGCTATTTTCTACTCTGGGCCAATTCAAATGTAATTGAAATAAGGCCCAACTGAGCACTATAGAAAAGATGGGCTGGTGTTTTTGCTTGGAACAATTGGACAGGTACAAAACTGCCCCCTACAAAGACACATATTTGCAGCTCTGTAAGCACAATGTTAATTAAATTAATTGAGTTATGGTTGACTGCCAGGAAATCCCAGGCTTATATACTTCTAAAGGGAAGTTGGAAATTCCAGAGGAAACTATAATGAACTATTACTTCAGTATTGCTGTCAGACCTCATTATTGTCAAAACCATGTCATGACCAGGAGTTGAGTTCTGCTAAAGGGAGATTTTATTTTTGGATGCCAAATAGACCAGTGATCTCCAGAGTCAGTGAAACTGAGGTTCTCTCTCATAACTGTTGAAAGATATGACATTCACCAGAGTTATATTTTTGCCCCAGAGTTCTTAAAAGTTTCATGATTGTAAGTGAATAGTTTTTATTCAGAATTCTCCAATTTTCTCAACAAGTACTAACACACTTTAGAAGGTCCTTGATTTGAATTCCAGATGGAAAGCACAGAGATACAAAAGCCTTTAGTTTGAGGAACCAAACAAAAAAAATGTATACAATAGAAATAGAGCTGTCCTTTATCCTTTATCCTTTTGATACAAGCTGAATTTGATTTTCATGTTGTTTGTCTCCGTTGTATGCATTGTAATAACTATGAACAAGTGACAATTGTAAATAAACCAGATTTACTAATGTTTTTATAGCCATCCTATGTAGTTTGACTATGTGCACCTCTGTTATCTATTTCAATAAGAACATTTCTTACCACTTCTTGAAATAAAAGTTTTCAAACAAAATACAGACATAATGTATATTCAAGTATAGTTTTCAATTATTTGCCTGAAATATTTATTATATCCTTTCTTTGGCTACAATTATTATTGACCCCCATAAAGAGATAATGGCATCTTCATTGTAAAGATTCATCTCAGTGCTAGAGGAAAAAATAATTGATGTTGAATACTTGGCAGTGTGAGTGTCATGTTCATTGTGGGTACAAGGAATGAGAAGCCAACAGTCAGTGTACTACACATCAATAAAATGATACAGTGCCGCTGTTCCAAAAAGGAAAGTAATAGTGCAGTCACAGACAAGATAACACAAAAGTCAGATCAAATTCAGTAGAACAGTCAGCTAAGTGAATATAAAACAATGTGTGTAATGTCTATTCCTTTTCAGATTTCCTTGGAATTAAGATTTATTTGATTTGACTGGAGTTTATTTCTCAGCAATAATGCATTTAATAGCAATTTTATTGTGCTGTTCTATACATATTGCTTCAAAAAGGCACTCTAGCTGAAGTTAGTGGAACATGTTAACAGGATTACCAAAGACTGCAGTTTCAGCTGAATAATGCAGATGTGTCAGTTGAACTCCCAGAAGTTGTCTCTTGATAGTGTCAGATATTTCAAATATCTGCTTAGCGTTGATCTCAAATCTGAACCAAAAACAATCCTAATCAACTATTTGTGTAATACATTCATTTTCCTCTGAGGAAAGAACAATAGGGTGGAAAGATGCAAAATCAGCCAATGCAAAGCTAAGGGGTTTTTCTCTTTCTTTTTTGCCATTGGCTTCTTCCACAATTGAGAATTGCTCCGCTCATCTTTTAATCTTCATCACACAGAAATAAGCAATAATCACTAAGGATCAAAGGCACTTGGTATCAAAAAGTCATAGCTTCATTGATTTAATTTTAAAGCAGATGTGAGAATGGATCACTTTGTTGGGAGGAAAGGGTGCTTAATTTTTCTTCTGCCAAAGTCCAGATTTTACATCTTTATTGATCCCTCCCTCAAGCTACCCTTAGCCCGGCTGTGGAAAAAAATGCAAAATTGAAGGCATGTCACAGATAAGGAAAGGTTAAATATCCTATAATTGGAAACTATGCTAAGATTATACAGTATTTTAATATGCAGCTATGTACCAAACCCCAGATTTAAGATTTTCTACATATGGTTTCTATATTTCAAATTCATGAGAAATTGGATGCCTACTACTAATTGATTATGACTTATAATCAATTAGTAGTATAATCAATTAACACCAATTTTAGCTAGTGATTTATATTGTGTTAACCACATATTCTTAACACAAAGCTTAAGAGTGATTCTTAGTTTTCCCTTTTAATAAGTGGTTTAATACATTTTATAGTTGCTAAGCCAATTAAGGATATATTGGGAATTTCTATTTCCTATGATATTTTAGATCCCTTTACTTATTCATCTCACTATTTGTACTTTACCCTTTTATTTTTTACATGTCTTTTATCCTTCCTTGTTTGTATTCTTTAAAATGTTTAATATAATAAACTAAAATAACCTTTACTTGAAGGGTTGTCTAACTTCAATTCATTTTAATGGTATTTTAAAACACATGCATACAAAGAAGAACAAGACATGCTTTGAGGTTGCCCATTTATAGTTTGTTCTCGGACAACGAATTGAGTGGACTCATGAATCATCTGGTCAGGTTTCACTTAGAGATGTTTTTTCCTATTTCTATATAAATTACAGCAATTATTCTACTTTTATATCCATAAACAACAATCAGAAAATGTCAATTTGATGGAATTGTATGCCCCCTTGTGTCCTCTTGTAGCAAATATTGTTTACAGTACTCTCATTTTTTTGGCAGGACACTTATGCTGAAAACTACATAAGGAGAAACTTGTAGATTAAAATCATGCCCGCTCAGCATTAAAGACATGATTGCTTTAAAACACTGATGAGTTAAACTTTTTTTTTAAAGCTGAGTTATGGATCTACCACTATACATATTGCATGTACTGGCCCTAATGTAGAACCCCAACCACATAGTAATGTTATAGTGCTGTATACTCTTTTTAAGATCAGGAGCCTTGAACTGAGCTTAATTCCTGATAACCTTTATACAGGTACATCCAGGGGTGGGTTTCTACTAGTTCGCACTTATTTTCTAGAACCGGTTGTTAACATTCTAAGCAGTTTGGAGAACCAGTTGTTAGAATAAATTATTGGCCAAATCCTGTAAGAAAGGCAGGAAGGAAACATTCTGGTGTTGCTTACAGAAACTGCCATTAACCCTTATTACATTCTTGGCAAGACTAGACTTCATCTCTCTGGAACGTCTCTGGAGTTTTTTCCCCCCTCCTTTGCTGGTACTTTGCTTGTGTGGAATGACCATTTAAAGTTACAATGGCACTGAAAAAAGTGACTTATGACCATTTTTCACAAGACTGTTGCAGCATCCCCACAGTCATGAGAGGCCAGGCGAGGAGATGCATGCCTCGATGTGAGTGATATTGAGTTGGCCACACCCAGCCAATAACATGACCACCAAGCCATGTCCACCACCTAAGCCACGCCCACAGAACTGGTTGTTTAAAAAATTGAATCCCACCCCTGGGTACATCTACACACCTTCTTTAGCCACAAGATATGAACCAATTGTCATTCTCCTGATTTTTTTTTCACTTTCCATGTAGTGTACAGATCTTCATAGTCTTCCATCTACACAGTATTAAGCAAAACCCTTTCCCACAATCACTCTTTAGATATATTCAATGTGGAGTAAGAACCATTAAACACATATGGGTTTTCTTCTGAATGAACATGCATATGGTTGTACACATTCATACTCTTCATTATCAGCATTAGGTAGTCCTCAACATATGACCACCATTGAGCCCACAATGTATGTTGCTAAGTGAGAAATTTGTTAAGTGAATTTTGCCCCATTTTGCAGGTTTTCTCACCACAGTTGCTAAGTGAATCCCTGCAGTTCTTAAATTAGTAACACAGTTGTTAAGTGAATCTAGTTTCCCCATTGACTGTTTGTCAGAAGGTTGCAAAAGGAGATCACATAACTCTGGGACACTACAACCATTGTGTGAGTCACTTGTCAAGCATCCAAATGTAAATTATATGATCATGGAGATGCTGCATAGGTCATAAGTGTGAAAAATAACCATAAATCATTTTCCATTGTAACTTTGAACGGTCACTAAATGAATTGTTGTAAGTCAAGGACTACCTGTAATGTGGCAATGCAGCACAAGAGTAGCTGATTATTGTGATTCCCTCCTGCTGTGTGTGAACACTCCTTAACTTTTCATCTTCACACTCCATACACATTCTCACAACAGCAGTGGGGCTTGAAGCAATTGAGCCAAGAAAACACTGCTGGACTTCCTTCTTAGGCTTGGTTTTCTGTATCTTCCCTTATAATCACAGCTTGAAGGAGGATTTGGGAAATCACCAATTGGAAGCACACAGCAATACCTCCTAGTATTAGAGGAAAGGCCATTTCTTCACCAATAAGCAAGTGCAGCCTTGACTCTCCAATTTTTCTCGTGAAACAGCCGCATTTTCATCTCAGTGCTATTGTTATTAACAATGCTTGAGATTCTGCTTTCCTTTTTAAATACTGATAGCATTCCTATAAATGCCCATATGTATATTTATGCATGTATGTAGCTGTGAAATGGAAAGAAATGAAGCCAGAAAACTCATAGCAAGTTGTAGGAATGGAAGGACAAAGTACTTTAGAATGCATGCAGTGCTGCGGATGGGGGATTCCTCTGGAAGATATCATGAACAAGGCCTTGTCAGTCTTTGTGGGATCACGAAGTGTAACAGCTTCCTTTCTGCAGTGGACTGTCTCCATATCATTGCACTGCAGATTTGTGGAGAGAGCCACAGTGGAGGGATGGGGCCAGTCTGCAATGCTGTTAAAAGCTTTGTTTTACGAGTGTACTAATTTACAAAGTGTGTTGAAATGTACTCACTTTCCTCACGTGCCCCAGTGTCACAAGTGCTCCAGAAATCTCTTGTTTCTGATGTTTCTTCAAGTGGCTTTATCCCATCATCTGCCCATCCTTGAGGCAGCCTTAGGTCATCCTTAGTTATGTGTTTTCCCCATTATCCCAAAAGATAACAGTATGATCTGATGCACTTTCTCAATAATTCTTTGGCCGAAGGGGGTGCTTAGGGTAGAGGGTAGGATCAGTACAATGAACCATCTTGGTGCAGGGATACTTCCTTCCTTAAGTATCCCAGGACTTCTCTTATGTCATTTCTGATTTGGGCAGCTGATAGTCCAGGTTTTTTTCCCAACTAGGCCAATCACTGAGCCATTCTTCAGCTCAGAAACTTGGATCACTTGAGCACAGGTGAGTAATAATGTTTTGGGGAGGCCGGGGAGAGACAATTTTATCCCTCATGGTGCTTCTCCACTCCCCAACACCACTACTACACACATACACAAGTGACAGCTTTTATTTGGTCTAAAGAACATGGATTTATAGTGCTTTTTTGGATATCAATTGATAATAGGCTTTTCTGACATGAGGTTTAGTACTATTCCAGAACAACACCATTACTCTCCAGAAGAACTGATATTAGCTGTTAGCTGGGTTTTCTTTAAATCTGTGCCCTTGTACAAAATAAGAGTTTTGATCAATAGATGAATTTTCCAGTCTACTTTCCAGTAGAAATTCACTTTCTCCCCAGTGATTCCTATATATTTTCCTAATGATGTTTGATGGGAGGAGAGGGGAGGGGAGGGAAGCAAAGCTGGGAAATCCAGTAATCCCTTTCCTTAGTATGATCTGTAGTATGGATAGAGATCTCCATTGGGGGGGGGGGGTAGAACATTTTAGATTAGTAACAGTTTTCAAGAATTGGTGACTGGTATTTTAACTGGGCTGTGGGGAAGAACCCTTTGGGAGACTGAAGGACAGAACCACAGCAAAATATCCAGCTTCCTCTACAGGCAATATCCACAACTATTTAATTCAGTTTCTTGTTTCAACATCTTTTGCGTCACTTCTACAAAAGTTAAAACTGTAGGAGAATTCTAACCTTAAAACAAAGCTCTACCAAACACCATCATACCAAATGCTAGGGTTAGCAGCATGTGCACGTCACAATGAGAAAGGAGTGTAATAGACTTGGTTGCTAGGGCAGCATAAACATTGAGTTATATATATAAAACCTTGTTTCAAACTGATAAACAAGATTCCTAGTGGCCACAAGAAGGAAGGGATTTGCTCCAGAATTTTGAGATGAAACACGTAGGCTATCTATTACCCTGCAAGATTTGAGAAAGTCCTTCGTGAGACTGCAAAAGACCTCTGGGTAGGCAAACTGGGTAGAATTGACAGGCAACTTGCAGGTCATAAACCTTTCTATCTTAAATCTTTTTGAGCTCCGTGTAAAGTGCAGTGGAGGCTTTATATCAGGGGTTCCCAAACTTGGCAACTTTAAGACTTGTGGACAATTCCCAGAATTCCTCAACTAGCTATGTCTTAAAGTTACCAAGTTTGGAGACCTCTGCTCTACATTAACATTTTATAAATTTGAAAACTATTCATAATTTTGTGGCATGACCTGGTTAATTATTCTTAACAAGTGAAGGTTGACTCCCCCATTAATTAAGCTTAAATTTCACGATCAGTTCTCTGTAACAATATTGATCATTTGTTCAGAGAGGGGTTAGCAATGCAGGAGGCTGCATACAAACCCAACTCCCTCACTGTCACTCATTTCGTACATCTATTTAAGTTCTGCCAGACCATTGCCAGCGTTGTTGCTAGTACATTTTTCAGTCTGTTGATATCTTTGCTTGCATTTTGAGGGTTGTAAGATGTCCTTTTAGCAACAAATAAGATTAGTTCACATGGCCTTCAGGGTGACTGAAGTGTTGGCAAACTTACTTGGAAGCAAGCCCCACTGTGTATAGAGACAGTTTGAGCTAGTCATTGTATCTAGTTGAAGGAAAGATCTGGTGGGGTTTAAAAGAAGTCATTTTTCATCCAGCTTCCTGCCTGGGAGATAGAAAGCCATCTATGGTTTCTTATTTAGAATGGTTTACATCCAAATAACTAAGTACTGGTTTGCAATTCCTTGCTTTGTTCCAACATGGGTTTCTGTCACTGCCTTTGTTCTACAATTCTCATTAGCCCCAGCCAGCAGGAGGAGGGAGTATAGATTATGGCAATTGCAATCTATAATATATAGATGAATCCACCTTGGGAAAGGTTGGCTTGTAACAAAATGGAATGCCATCCAACTCACCTCTGTGGTTTTCTGTTGCAACTAATGAAGGTATTAAGATGGTAACCTAGGTAACCAGATGGGTCCTTTGAATCTATAACATTACCTTTATCTCTGCTAGCAGTTGTTCACTTTTTATTCCTTTTCCCATTAATATAGGTAATGTTTTTCATGGCTCTTTTGTTATATCCTCAGAATTTTACTAGTCTGACCCAAGGGTTGGGGTTTTTTTTTGGCTGATTGTTACAATTGCAAGATGCAGAGCAAAGGGGAAAAGAAACCCAATCAAGCTATTCTTGCTGCTAGTGCCTGCATGTGTGAGTTATCACAGATAAATTAGCCAGTGCTTACTGATGTAAGGAGAACTTGGGAATACAAGCAATTGCATTACACAAAGATGAATTAAATACAGCCTTGGTATACATTGTGCTGTTTTGTTTTGTTTTTGGTCATTCTTTTTGCAAGAGGCATTCTGCAGCTGTGGTAGCTTCCTAATAGCTACAAACAGCAAAGTGCACACTAAAGAATTTTACACATAAAAATGTCATTTAATTAGTCATTATTCCTCAGTTTCACCTGAATTCTCTAGTAATGGTTTTTAAATTATTTATGAAATCTGGAATTTCTCATGATGTAACATTAGTAATGAAAGACTTTCTTAGTTAGAAAAGCTGGAAATTGTTATGCTAACAGGCCAAATGGGCTGTTTGGAAATCTCATCCAGAAATGTTCAGAGTAGCCTTGAGTCACTTTTTCTGCTACTAGTTGCTTTGAATATAAAATGATTATATTTGTTCATCTTTCTCTACCCTTACTTGAGAAACTACTGCTTATCAAGAAAAAGATCGGTATTTTCTTTGCTATAAATTTAGGAATCAGAGGATATAGAATATGCACATTACATTAAAATATCAGATCCACAATAGACTCTTGACTTTCCCAACAAAAATGTACATATCTCATTAGAATTATGAAATTTCTAGATTTGGGGAAATATAAAATATATATCTATTATTTTAAGTCAAATGTGACCAGACTTGCTTGCATGTTGCTTCTTCTAGCAATTATATTTGGAAAGACAAAACTATACAGCTATTATAAAAAGCTACCTTTTGGTTCTACATTAATCAAACTTGGCAGAAGAATGGAAAACAGTAACGTCTATCCTCTACACATCAGCGTGCCCTTCAGACTCCAAAATACTAGTTAATCAAGGGCAAACTTTAATCTGTGATTAAAGCTTTACTTGATTATTCTGCCAATTATATTGATTAAATTACATTGATTAAAGAGATGCTGCAAGAAGTATAAGGCCAACTTACTCTTGTTTTTACATGCGTATTTTTTAAACCAGAAGGAAGAAACAGTATATAGCCTAGTACATTCTCTGCAGCAACAACTAGGATATCAGACTGGGATTTATGACAAGCATGCAGGTATATCTACCATTAGGTTCATCTTCTCTTTGCCCTACTTATTTTCTTTGCAGCTCACTATTGCTCCAAAGGGCATAAAGCCAAATGTTTTCAAAGGTCTAGCTCAAGAGATCTCAAGATAAGATAGAAGGAATGGTAGAAATGTATGGAGCATCAGTCCCAGCAAGAAGACACACAACTGATAATTCTTCCTTCTGGGAGAGGTACTGGTGCTTCATATCTATTGTAATACAAAAACACCTCCCTCCTCCTCCTCCTCCTAGGTGCAAAGAAACCATAGAACGCCCTATAGAATCAGCAAGGCACCACCTCTCCTAAAAAAAACAGTTAACAAATGTAGAGAGAAAACCAGGTTAGTTTCCTGAAATCTGATCAGACTCAATTTTTCCTAGTATTATCAGTTTTGATTGAGAGCAACTCTCTGTGATCTCAGACAGACTTTCCTATCCCCAAACCCCAAAAACTTTAACCTTAGACTGTCTACTATTGACCTCACCCCTTTTTTAAAAGGTCTGTAGGGGGCGCACCAATGCACTTATTGGTGCATAAGCGCATCAATGTGCCTCCCATCCTATTGTTTCTTTTTATTTTTTCTTATATGTACCCATAACTATGTTTATACTTATATCTATTATCTTGTAAGCGATTGACAAATCAAATAAATAAAAATAAATAAACATTCTCTGGGTTTTTTAAAAACTGGAGATGCCAGATAATGAACCAGCAATCCTTCTACCCTGATTTACTTTTCCACTTTATATTGTACAATCCCAAAATTCCCAGAGGAATTGGCAAGAGGAAAATTTATTTTTTAGAGATGTTTCCTAACTTTCATGCAGGAATCCTATAACAACATACATGAGATAAATCTTCCCAACCATGTCTTCCCCATCACCAGTCCAAGCAAGTTCCAATTTCATCATTTATTTATCATTTTATAATTCTGTTTATATATATACATATATATACATATATATATATATAAAAAGCTATCAAGAGAGAAAGTTAGATCGCAACAGGCCTGACAAAAGAGAAGAATACATAGGGCAGGGAGGATGGGTGGATGGAAATGGCATCACATTTCAGGAGAAAGAGGACTGTTTAAAATACTTTTTTCATTTTTTTTCCTCTTTTTAATTCTAAACCACCTTAATAGACCCACTAAAAGACTTCAAAAACACCAGTCCTAAGACATCTAAAACAAACTCAAGCACAAGAGTTGGAAATATTTACAGAAAGGAAAAAGGCAGGAATAATTTTTTGTAGGGCTGCTCAAAACACCAGAGTACTTTTATTAATTTTTATTATTATTTTAAAAAACTTTGTATGCAAAAAAAGCAAGGATTCATTTCATCCCCGACAAGCAAGAGAAAAAATAGTCATCATTACAATAGACAGAGGTGGAAATGGGGTAAGGGTTGATTCAGTGAACAAGAAGCCACTTTTGAAAGACAAGAGTGTGTTGCAAGGCAGCTGCGTGAGATGCATTCAAGAAGCAGGGAGGGTTTGGGGGTGTTTTTTCTTCTTCTGCTGCTGTTTGAGAGGAGAGTTGGAATCAAGACAGAGGGAAGAGGAAGAGGAGGTTGTCAAATGGAGGGATTTGGCCCAGTGGAAAGAACTGGATTTTGATCACCCCCATGAAATAGGGAATGTGAGTTAACCTGACAGAAAGGACAAAGGGATCCTTCTAAGTGGGAGGTTCAGCACCAGGAGACCAGGTTTGGCAGCAGTTCTCAAACTGTCTTTCTGGGATACCTTGAGTTCTCTTGGCAATTGATCAGAGGCTCTTGTACAACTATGGTAAATAAATACCACTTTAATTGCAGGGATAGCGTCAATTTAGGTGAAGTAAAGAGGATGTTCAATAGGACCAACTGGTCAAAGGCTTTCATGTATGCAAAATAGGACAGAAAAATGGGAATATTCTAGTGGATGAACAGACATGGAAAGGCTTCCCTCAAGGTAAAAAGTTTGAAAGCCATAATTTTGAGAGAACTGCTGCCTTGGCAAGGCCTGATTTAGAAAAATGAGCAACAAAGGGTAGAAAGAGTGACAGATCAGCAGAGAGGCAATCAGAAGATTTGGCTGGAGCACCCCTTCCCTTCTAAAAGAGGCATCAGAGGAGATCATCCTTAGCTGAATCCATGAGAAGGTGGTAAATGGCAAAACTGAAAGGCCCAGACCCTTTCTGGCTTTCACCCATTAGTATTCCTTCCTTTTGCATAGCGACTTCTGGCTTCTAGTTCTTTTTAATCGCCCCTTTTCTCAGAGGCAGAGAAAGGATTCCCTGTTTTTCAGTTCCCATTCTTTCAGGCCACCTTCTGTTTTGTCTCCTGTCCTGATCTGGGTTGGGATTAGACATAAGCACCATTTAACATCTCCTTCTTGAACAAGAACAAAGAATGAACATTTGAGGATCTTGAGAAGGGGGGGGGGTGTCATCTGCTCTTTTGGCAATTTTGAACCTTGATTCCCCCCCTCTTATGAAGCCCTTGGGCTTCACCAATAAGCTCATCCCTTGGATCATGTCGTATGCCCCTCCCCTTCTCCCTCCCTTCCCATTCCCTTCCCACCACACAAAACATGGACATAGTTTGGCTGAAGGATAATTGGTTTGGGGGGAAGGTGTGGAAATGAGATACTTTTTAGGTGGATTATTTGAGGAATCCCCTGATTTTTCTAACCCTCCCTGATTAGTTATTTTGGGGTGAGGTTAGCCAATAGACAAAGGGTAGACTCCACCAATTACTATTTCCATTTGAAGAACATTGATTCTTTGCCTGGGTGAGGTGATTAACCCTGTGCTCACCTCCCCTGCCCCCAGCAATCCATAGGGAAATCCTCTTCTCCAGGACTGGGGGCAGGGGGAATCCTTTGGGAAAACGCCTCCACTTATTCCAGGGCAGCGACCACATTGGTAGGACTGGTAGCCCCAGAGCTGTCATTTCCACCTCCTTCTTTGCCTTTTTGGCCACTGTACTGGCCAATGAAGGAGCCATCCTCATTGAACTGGACGTCCACACTGCCCCCATAATCTGCCAAGCTATCGTCACTCCCCAGAGCCTTGATGTCACCATTCAAGGAGGGTTGGCTGCTGGTGAAGGGCTTCTCCTCATTGTCACTGTAGGGGGGAAAAGGACAACAATGAGAAAGGATAATAAGAGCGGGGGGAATCACATCTTTATTTATAGCAATAGAAATTCAAAATCAGATAAATGATCTGAAACTCTGCTGTTGTCTTGGACTAAACAGTTCCAAATCCACAGCAGAATTGGTTTGGGGGATCCATGTTGCTTGGGGCTTTTAGGGGTTGCAGTCCAAAAGATCTGGCAAGTGGGAGGCTGGCAACCCTGATAAAAGCCACAGCATGCTAAGAAAATAAATGATAATATAGTAGTATAGAGGGAAGTGTAGTAGCACTATATATGTGCACATATAAGCAAGATGTGCATAGCTACAGGTGAACATGCATATAAACTCATGCCAGGGGACCAGTCCACGTTCCATAAAGGGGCTTCGCATAATCTTAGAATGACTGAAAGGGAAACTCCAGCTGCCTTTATGGAAGACTTTATGGAAGACCATTTTGGCTCACACCAAAATGACTTTGTCACAGCATAAAATGAAATGGCCCATCTTTAGACAGCAGGCTATTGAGGTCTGGAAGGCAAATCCATCTGACTGATGGGGTTTAATATCACTCAGAAATTATCCCATCTGAACCTTCCATATTGGTTTCAACAGTCAACGTGCAAGAAAACTTCCCTGCATCTTTTCATAGCTGTTGAAACCATCAGTCCATCTGGATCATCCCTTTAGGAAGCCAGAACACAAGACCCTGGTTGCTTCTCCATTAAAATATATGCTAAGAATCTTTCAGTGGGCAGCATGCTGTCAGTTCCTTTGGAGTACAAAAAAATGGCCTTCAAGACAGGGTTTCTCAGATCAAGGAACAAACCAAACTTTGTATGACATGTCACAGGCCACACTCTTAACGTAGGCAGAGCCAAGGCCCATTTTAGAAGAGGAACTCAAGAGTTTTAAAGGTACTCAAGAGTTAAAGAACCTTTTGTGCCACTTCCAGATGAAAAGTTCTATAGTTAGCTTCCTTCTCCCTAAAAAGAATTCCCAAAAAATCAGAAGGCCACATTCAGCCCTGGGTCACATTTTGTGCACACCTGCTTTAAGAGGATGGGATGCCAAAGCACAAGTGCTATATATATACCAGAGTTGTCATTTGTTTTTTGTTTTGGAGCCCCAGTACTGGCTAATGAATGAGCTATCCTCATTAACAGGACAGCCATGTTGTCCTTGTCTTGTAAACTGTCGTTGCCTCCACAGGACTTTGATGTCACCAACAAGGGAGGGCTGGCTGCTTCTGAAAGATGCTGGAAAATGTGCTTGTGTACACAGATGTGTCCTCTAGAGGAAAAGTGAAATCATGCAAAACAGGAAATGCCACTTATGAAGGGCACAACTGAAAACAACTTCAAGCTGATACGAAAGGGATCTCATTAGTTGGATCTGGTCTCATCTTATTCCATTATAATCTGTTAATCATGGCTGGCTATAGTCAGACTGTGAACAGGTTGCCTTATTTGCCAAATTGTAACAAATTCATTCAAAAATGGGATGTAATTAAAATGAAACAAAATGCAAACATTCATCTTCCAGTGTTGCTCTATATTTCACACAGATGTTCCCAATATTTTTCTTAATTAGGCCCTTCTTTTCTCTTGGGGGAGGGGACAGTCATTACAGCATGACTTTCCCACATAATGTATCTAAGATCCGAATATTAAAGAAAAAAATATTATTTTAAACAAATTACTGAAATTAGAGGAGATTGTGGCCATCTTACAAGATATTTGTATTTACCTATATTTTGTTATATTTTGAGATACAACATCAAATAAACTCTGAAACATACAGACCACTTAAAGTGCCCTCATGGCATGAACCATGGCTAACAAGCTATTTGATTAAATTTGGAAACACATATGCTTAAAAATACAATAATTTTTCACTTATCAGCAACTAACAGCTTACTCCAAGTATGTGGTCCTGTATGTGTTGGAATTCAATTCCCAAAATCTATTGCCATAGCTTCAGATTATGGGAGAGGAGCCTTCACACATCTGGAAAGCAGAAAAGGCCTGTGCAATTTAGTTGTTATAGTACAAAATAAAGCTCTGGTTTTTATGGACCTCAATCTGTAAGCTTGGGATGTAATGGACAACATCTGAAAGCACCCAGCGGATAACATTCAGTCTCTTGTAAATTACTCAGGAGAATGTTCCTACTGTCACATTCATTATATTTATTTTACATACATTTTATGCATTTGTATGATCTCATTATCATATTAATAGACATGAGGCTAAAAGTCTCCCCCCGCATACACACACGTTTGTCTATGAAGTTGAGGGTTATTTAAAGTTAAACATATTGACTGATTTTGTAAACTAGCTGAAGTCTGGATTTTATAGACTATGTGTGTTAAGGCAAATAATAATAAGGAAAATAAAATAGAGTGTAATTAGGAGGAAGTATACAACTGTTGTGGATTTATGGGCACATCTGGAATTTGGAAGCCATCTTATGGATGCTTTTTAAAAATGATTGCTGGGAGACTGGCCCTTTCAGAAAATGGCGGTCATTAAGCAATAAGAAGGCATAAATCTACCAGAATGGTATCTGTTGTTATCTCCTCCCTCTCTATTCCTGATTGCACTGCTTTCCAGCAGTTTTTTTTTTTCTTTTAGTCCTTTAGTCCTGAACAAATAGACATTTTCTCAAAGAAAACATATAGTGTTCTGTGACTGAAGTAGGTGAGGTTTTTTGTCAGAAGTGGCATTATAAAAAGCAAAATAATGACTACAGTTCAATAAGGCAGCTTTGCCACTGTAGGCACTGGCCTGGAAAATGGGAAGCCATGAGTTCTAGTCCTCCTTAAGGACAGGAAAATTCACTGGGTGACCTGGGGTCAGTCTCTCCCTCTCCCTCTCTCTCTGTCCAAGCCACCATACAGAGTTGTTGGGGAAAATAGGAGGGAGCATTATTTACACCATTTTGAATTGCAAAGAAATAAAGATGAAATGTAAATCAAATATCCCAAAGGTGCTTTGGGACTTCCTGGTTTTTCTCTGAAGATGTTTTGCTTCTCATCCCAGAAGCTTCTTCATTTCTGAGAAATGAAATAAATACATTATTCTGTGGATAAAGAATTTTATTTTCATTTTAAATTTATTTTTATCCTACCTTCATCATTTTTATTATTATTTATTTATTAAATGTATACGCTACCCATCACACTATCAGGCAGCTCTGGGTGGCTATAAATAACTCAAGGACGCAATCATACTTAACATTCTATCTTCCACCTATTTTCTTCACAACAATGTGAGGTAGATTGGACTGAGAGAGATTGACTGACCCAACGTCACCCAGTCAGCTTTCATGCCTGCAGCAGGACTAGAATTAACAAGTCTACCAATATTTAGCCTGGTACCTTAAAACCACTACAACAAACTGGCTCTCATATATTTTAAAGAATATACTTTAAAATCTTGCTGTCATCTTCACCTCTCAGGGATAAATTTAAACTTCTTATACCGATATCATCTCCTTTACAATTTTTTCCAGATACTTATATGTATGGGAAGGGAGGAATCTATGATCCTGTCTATTCTTTACTTACAAATTATGAATAATTACCAGTTTAACTAATATAATTGTATTAAAGAAGCACAGCACACGAGCTCTTCTTTTTAAAAGAACTATATCCTCGGTCTTTAATTACAGAATAATTTTCATAAGAATCACCATTGTTTTGCCTCTCTTTTGTGCATATAGAGAAGACTCCACTCATTTCCTTTTTCTACCTTCCCACTCTGTGAAAAGGTGACTCCTTTTCCTGTCCTGATATGTCTAGGCCATATCCCTGCTTGCATCTAATCACAATGCAAACCTCTTCCAGCAACATCTCTCCTCCTTTGCATCCCCATGATATTACCTTCATCCTGTCTACATAGATCATTTGACAAGCCAAAAAAAAATGCAGGGATTGACAATGGGGATGGCAAATGCTATGCTGGTATATCTTTGTGATTATTTAAGAGCAGCTGGATAGCATTTGAAGCTGGTGGAAGGGAGTAGGGGGAATCCTCAGTTTTCTCTTTGTATTTCTTTTCAAGAAGTAGCTGGTTAAACCTTTGTTTGCATTCTATCAATGAAATAATTGTTGCTTGGTCGCACATCTTTTTGAGGTCCAGGAACATTCTTGAAAACACAAGCAATGCTAGAGGCCATTACTTGGTCTGCAGCATGCCACTGTTTCCCTTTTTTTAAATTATTATTTTTTTTTTAGATAAGAAGCCCACTGGACCACGAAGCCAAGGAAAATGTTCTGATGTACTGTCTCAGATGAATGTTCAAAAGGACAGCATAAAAATGTAACAAACAAACAAAACCAAGGAAGCAAAACTCCTGTTTAATATCTTAAGCAACGCTTTGCCCTGCTCAGGTATTAAGCCGAGATGGAGGCCTCTTTTTTCACTCCAAGCAAGACTGAATGAGATGTGAGTCTTGAAAGCCTCACCCAGTTGGGGAACTTTAAATGGAAGCAGGCCAATCAGAGGGGAAAGGAGCAAATGCAGCAGTATGGAACAGCGGTCAACCTATGGGCCTGGTCCATTTCTGCTTTCTGGGCAAAGATAAACCTATTTTTAGTTTATTAAGGACGTCACCTTTTCTCCAGGAACTCGTATATAAAAAAGTTCTTCCGTCTGGGTAAACAATTTAGCTCACCTGTGAGCTCTGAGATAACAACTGCCCTCACATTACTAACTGGCTGAGTAGGAATTTGAACCTGACTTTCCTAACCCTCTAGCCACGCAATCCCACTGACCCCTTGTGCTTAAGATACACATACGCTGTATGCCTAGACTGGCTTTTCATCCCTGGAAAAATCAGCACAATGTTTCCTAGTGCTGCTGTGCCGATTTGCAAGAATAGCAATGCATATCTAAAGGGATGGGTGTGCAACCATGAAATGAAGTACAAAAAAGAAATTAGAACGTGAGTATCCCTATGTGAAGGGAAGCCTGTACTTCAAAGAAGATAGCTGTACACTAAGGGGCATCAAAGTTTATAATAGTTTCATTGAAAGAGAACACCCCTAGATATCAAATACTGGACATAACAGAGAGCTTGGATTTTCCCCATTCTAACATTAAAATGTCCAGCTTTGCCTCATTGGGTGAGGAAGGCTCCAATACACAAAAGGGAAGCATGCAGAATTAGGTTTCTGAATTCCAAGTTCCACTGTCTAACAAGCATGCACTGGATGCACATAAACTTAAATGGAAATCCTGTGAACATGTGTGGAGGAGAGCTGAAGTAGAACAAAAAAGGAGCCGGCCAAATATATTTGATTTGCATTTAGAATCAACAGGCAGATATGGAAATTAGTAGAACCAAAGGAGTACCTAGGAAGCTCCTTTTAAACTCAGGAAGCTCATTTTAGATTGCAAATGAGTACTAAACCAAGTCAAAGGCTGTGTAGACTGACCCAGTACTAGAGAGAGGACTGTGTGAATTTAGCAGAGAGAATTTAGCAGACAGACTGCATAGCATCTGCCAGAGATTTTCAAAAGAGGGGCTGCCAGCCAGAATCCCTATATTTGAGATCCAACTGGAGTGGGCAGCTGACTAGATACAATTTTGGTACCCAGGGGAGGTAAATTAGAGGAGAAGTAGCAAGATACAGCAGGCAGGCAGGCAGGGGAAGGGGAAGCTTGTTACCTAAATCTAAACATAGATGAACTTCATGAAAGGGAACAATGAGAAAGAGAGGGAGGACAAACCATGCAGTTAGCACTGATCACTTTTATCCCAAAAGCATTACAATGCCTATCCACACATACATTTGCACATACACCAAAGGTACCAGCAAATATCACTGTACTGGTAGAAAATAATATTTGTAGCTCAGGGTTAAACTGTGGGGTCCTTGGTGCTCTCTGAGCTTGGTGGCTTCCTTGCAGATTTTTCATTACCAAACTAGGCAGGGCCGGGTGGGATTCTACAGGTTCGCACCTATTCACTAGAACCGCAGTTTGGAGAACCAGTTGTTAGAAGAAATTACTGGCCTAATCCTGTAAGGAAGGCAGGAAGGAAACATTCTGGTGTTGCTTACAGAAACTGCCTCTCCATTAACCCTTATTACATTCTTGGCAGGAATAGACTTCCTGTCTCAGGAACATCTCTGGAGGTTTTTTCCTCTCCTTTGCTGGTACTTTGTTTGTGTGGAGTGACCATTCAAAGTTACAATGGCACTGAAAAAAGTGACTTATGAACATTTTTCATACTTACAACTGTTGCAGCATCCCCACAGTCATGAGAGGCCAGGCAAGGAGATGCGTGCCTCGATGTGAGTGATGTTGAGTTGGCCACGCCCAGCCAATAACATGACCAAGCCACACCCACTAACTAAGCCATGCCCACAGAACTGATTGTTAAAAAAATTGAATCCCACCCCTGGAACTAGGTATCATCTACAGATGATGTTACCTAGTTTGAAATGTCTGTAAGAAAACTAACAAACTCAGAGAGCACCAAGGACCCCATTGAGGTTTCTCATTGCCGTGGCTGCAATATAACCTGGTAGAAGATTTGGGATTGTTCAAAGAGCGGGACAGTTCTTTTTCTGAATTTCCATTCTTTAAAAAACCCTGCTTCCTAGAGAATGGAAATCAGAATTCTGATTTAAGATAGAAAGAGAACATTCATATTATCAAAGACAGCTCTGTTGTCCTTAGGCACATACAGTATATCCACATGCATAAACACAAAAGAGATAACTTTTTAAACAAGGAAACCCTCAAGTATGAAATCTCAGTATTTTCTTTGAACAATTTGATTATATTTTATGTTCCCTCTGGAGGGAAAGGAGATGATTCTTTGAAAAAGATGTCAGGGATCAAATGCGTTTACTTCAGGGACAGCAAGCTAAATTTAAGTCTACCTGCAATTAAGGTGGACACTCTTGACAAATGACAGTTCAGGAAAAAATGTATTCTGAAATTTTAAAAGCCATTTTCATATGTAATCCCTAGCCAATATTCCTTCTAATGTGAAATATCCCTTTTGCGACTGCTATTTACTAGAGAGTAGAAACAGAAAAGGATTGTTTTAACATTTACCATTTTTAGGATTATTTTTCTCCCATTAATTAAGGAAAAAGAAGCAAGACTTTGCTTTATGGAAATGGCTTTTCTTTCTCCTGGATATGATAAGGCCAGTGAAATCCAGAAGCATGCCAATGGGTAATGTTATCCTGGCCCTTCTACCACCACTTTCCATCAGCAACATGCAGTGCAAAATTCAGTGTTTATCCTTTGCATTCTTACCTCTCCAGGGATCTGGGTTAGTCAAGTAAAAGGCAGAAAAAAGAAAAAAGAGAAAAAGTAGAATCACATTTCAAAGAAGGTAAGTTGAGGTCAAAGGAGAGAAACGGAAGGCACCAATAGATCCTGGCACAAGTCAGATGGCTGTATTCATATACACAAAGATATATACATTCATATACAGGGGAAATACTATGAACTTCCCTTCCTTTGATTCATTGCCAGTCCTTGTCCTTTTTGTTATCTTTTTACACTCATGAGCATAATTTAGCACTCTTGATAGCCCCAGCCTTCTATTGATGCACTGTGAATGATAGTAGTTAGATCTTTTTGCTGCTCTAGTATACCAAGCCACCAAAAACTTGCTGACAGGGTCTCATACGTGTATTAAATCATTCTATCTCCTCCTGCCCCCTCCCAACATTAACCATCTGTTGGCAAGTTAATGTGCTTTTCATTAGAATCTGTTAGAATCTGTGGAAAATGTCTCATTCCCACTCTGTTGTTTTTGCATTCTTGTTGTGCTGTCATACTTTCCTCACACCCTAAATCTATGGCTGATAACCCCAAAGACTTAAATAAACAAGGCTAAATTTGTACCCAAACCATACAAATTTGTATCAAGAGTGTCGTGTCCTCGAAAATGATGCCAGGAGTCGGTGACTTCAAATCATGCTCTTTTATTAAAGTAGGAACCGAACTGCCTCTTTGCAAAAGGTTCGCAGCTTTTATTCTTTTAGCCGCGGTGGCCGCGGCCAATGGAACCACTTTGAATTTCCCGCGATTCGAATAGACCAATTCTTAGAGATTCTTAGCGAGCCAATCGGCGCGGCTCGCCTGACCAATCAGAGTGCCCCGCGCTTTAGCCAATCAAAGCGCGGGGATCTCAAGAATGCTAATTAAGGGACAGAACACCCCTCCCCTCTTGGTATGGTCCTTACGTCGCGTAGTCACGTAGGTAGGCGGGGCTCTGTCTGAGCCTACTGGACCTGCGCAGCTCAGTCGTAGGTTGGATCCCGGCCGGTTCGGTCGGGATCTCTGCTGCTCCTGATGCCGTCGTGGGAACCGGCTCATCGGTCGGGCTGGGCCGCTCTCCGTAGCTCCCTCCTGGGTTGGTTGAGCTGTGGGTTTCGCCACTCCCGCTCGGTCTCCCCGGGTCGGTCGAGCTGGCCTGGCTGTCTCTTCCTGGTGAGGGGTCGTGCTGGCTGTTTTCCGGTAAGTATAGCTGGTTTATTCTTCTTTGGTTTTGGTCCCCTGGGTATTCCCTCCCCCCTTGGTTTGTGTTGTGGGGGTCGGTTTCGCCTGTTTGTGCGTCGGTGGTCTCTTGGTTGGTAGTCCTCGACTTTAGTTGGTCGATGTGGCGTTTCCAGGCTCGTCCGTCTGCTGTTTGTAGCCGGTACGAGTGTGGGCCTGTTATTTGTGTGATGATGGCCGGTACCCATAGTGGGTCTCCCGTCAGGTTTCTTGCGTATACGGGGTCGCCTGGTGCAAAAGTTCGGTGTTTGCTGTTTGAGTCTGGGGGCTTCTCCGGGTTATACGTGGGGTGTAACCTGTCGAGTGGGGACCTTAATTTCCTCCCCATTAATAGTTCGGCTGGGCTCTTATTCATTGTGGTATTTGGGGTTATGTGTTGGGTGAAGAGTAGTTTGTTTATTTTCTCCTGGATCTCCCCGTGGTCTATTTTCCGGATGGTCTTCTTAGTGAATTGCACCATCTGTTCCGTCCTACCATTCGCCGCCGGGTGCGCCGGTGCTGTCAGCGCGTGGCGGATGCCCCTTTCCGCTAGGAATTTTTCGAATTCCAGCGAGGTGAATTGGGGCCCGTTGTCGGAAACGACGACGTCTGGGAGGCCGTGAGTTGCAAAGAGTTTGCAGAGTTCCTTGATCACGGCCTCCGTGGTTGTTGTTTTCATGTTGCTTACCTCCAGCCAGTTGGAGTAAGCGTCTACTGTTATAAGGAAGGTGTGTCCTTTTGTGGGCCCGGCGAAGTCTATATGGATCCTAGACCAAGGTCCCCTTGGGGTTTCCCACTCTAGGACGGGTGCTGTGGGTGGGCTTGGCCTAGTTTCCTGGCATCGTTGGCACCTTGCTACCCAGGTCTCAATTTGTTTGTCCATCCCTGTCCACCAAGCGTAACTTCTGGCCAGGGCTTTAGTCCTAACGATGCCAGGGTGCCCCTCGTGTAGTAGTTCCAGAACCTTCCCTTGTAGTTTTTCTGGAATGACCACCCTATCCCCCCATAGTATGCACCCTTTTAATAACGAGAGTTCCGTTTGCCGGTTCCGGAATGTTTTGACGGACTTGTCGTTGTCTCTTTCCAGCCACCCTTTCTCTACCCTATGCAACACCCGCGCCAGACGTTTGTCTTTATTAATCTCTCGGGCAATGTCTGACGCGGTTATGGGCAGGTTGGGTAGAGTATGCTGAGGGTGGTCGTCGTGGGTGCTGGGTCGGTGTCAGGTTCCGATAGCGGCGAGCGGCTTAAGGCGTCTGCATGGGAGATTGTCTTACCCAGTCTGTGTATGAGTCCGTAGTTGTAGGCTGCCAGGAACTCGGACCACCTTGTCATTCGGGGAGACAGAATGTTCGGGGTGGCCCGGTTTCCTGCAAGGATTCCCAGCAGTGGCTTGTGGTCGGTTATGATGGTGAATGTCCGGCCGTAGAGGTACTCGTGGAATCTTTTTACGGCGGCAACGATAGCCAGAGCCTCTTTGTCCAGCTGGCTATAGTTCCGCTCCGGTTTGGTGAGGGTCCTTGAAAAGAACGCGATGGACGCTTCTTTTCCGTCGGGGAGGGTATGGCTGAGGACAGCGCCGACGCCGAAGGGTGATGCATCGCATGTGACGGCCAGAGGTAGGGTCTCATTATACTGTATAAGGACGGCGTCCGAAGTGAGGAGGTCCTTTGTTCTTTGGAAGGCGGCTTGCTCGCGTTTCCCCCAAGTCCAAGTCGCCGCCTTGTCCAGGAGCCTATGCAAGGGCTCCGCCACCGTCGCCTTTTGGGGCAGGAAAACATTGTAAAAGTTAAGTAGCCCCAGGAATGCCTGTAGTTCCGTCTTCGACTTGGGTGTGGGGGCTTCTTTGATGGCCTTGATTTTTTGGTTTGTGGGGTGAATGCCGTGACGGTCTAGGAGGTATCCTCGGAATTCAACCCGTTCTGTGTATAATTGGCATTTCTCCCTCTTTACTTTGAGCCCGGTCTCTTTGAATTTGGTTAGGACCTCCCTTAGGCGACCCTCTAGTTCGGCTTGGTTGGTTGCCGACACTAGGACGTCGTCGAAGTAAGGTACCACCCCCTTGATGCCTTGCAATAGTCTTTCCATTAGGCTTTGGAATATTCCCGGTGCCACGCTGACTCCGAATTGGAGTCGGTTGCATTTAAATGCTCCCCGGTGGGTGACTATGGTTTGCGCTTCTGCCGTTTGCTCGTCGACTGGCAACTGTTGGTATGCCTGGGCGAGGTCGAGCTTGGCGAAAACCTTGCCCCCTCCAGTGAGTGCAGTAGGTGTTGCACTACTGGGACAGGGTAGGCGCTTTGTTGCAGCGCGCCATTTAGGGTGGCCTTATAGTCCCCACAGATCCTCACCGACCCATCGGGCTTGATCGGGGTGACTATGGGGGTCTCCCACCAGGCGTGGTCTATTGGCTGTCGGACCCCTTGCTTGACGAGCTTGTCAATTTGCTCGTCTATCTTGGGTTTAAGTGCGAATGGCACCCGCCTTGGTTTCAGGCGTTTTGGGGGGATGTTTGGGTCTAGGCTGAATGATATAAGGGGCCCTCGGTACTTGCCTAGGTTTCCGTCGAAGACCTCTTGGAATTCCCGGGCCAGTTGTTGCTCCCAGCTGTCGTCGGTGACGTGGTTGACTCCCGTGACTGCGATGCCGAGCGGGGCGAACCATTGCAGTTCCAGTAGGCTTGGGCAGTCGCGGTCGACGATTGTCAGGGGAAACCTTTCGGTGTGCCCTTTATATGTGATGTTGAAGTGTTTGGTTCCAACTACCAGGATGCGGTTTCCCTGGTAGTCCTTTACGATGAGTCTCTGGCTGTCTAGGTTCCTCCTTTGGATGGTAGGCACCAAGTGCTTTATTTCATGCCATGCTATCATGGAGAGGTAGGACCCGGAGTCCACCTCCATTTTGCATGGCTGGCCCTCGATGCCTACCTCCACGTGGACCTTCCGGGCGTCATTGGTTATGGCGTGGCCGATGGTGACCGTCTGATGGGTCTCCTCTCTTCGCCGGTTATCGCCGCCTCGTAGGGATCGTCCGTTCCGGTCCCATCTGTTGTCCGAGGGGCGATCTCTGGTCCGGGGTGGTGTGCTCTCTCTCTTCCGGTCGCTCTGGTCCCATCGGGCCGGGCTGCGGTTCTTTTTAAGGCGGCAGACACGGGCGATGTGTCCCTTCTTGTCACAATGCCGGCAGATCGACTCGAAAAACCGGCATTCGGACCTGGGGTGGTCGCCTCCGCAATCGGCACAGTTGGTCCTCGACTTACGACCCCGCCGGTTCCGTGGGTCGCGGCCTGTCTGGAGGCGATGAATGTCCTCCTCGTCATCGGAAGTGCCCGATGCCGAGTGGAAATCGCCCTGGTGGGTGGTCATCTCGGGTTGGGCCTCGGCCGACCTTGCAGGGTTGTTGTTCCCGCTGCGGTCCCCAGCGTTCGGTCTGCGCATGCGGTCGGCGGATGTTCGGGTTGCTTCGGCGGCTGCGACTGCGGTGAGGGTGTCTGCTAGGCTGATGTTGCCCTTGGCCATCAGCCGGCTCTGGAGGATGGGGTCCCACAAGCTGAGCACGATTCTGTCTCGCAGGGCGTCGTTCAGGTTGTCAAATTCACAGAGCCCCCCTAGGCGTCGTAGTTCGGCGACGAAGTCGCTGAAACTCTCACCCGACCGTTGGTCCCGACGGTAGAACTCGTTGCGCCGGATCAAGATGGGTACCTCTGAAGCATAGTGCCGCCGAAGTATTGGCTCGAGGACGTCCCAGTCCATCGCGGACGCGTCGGCGGGTTTGGCAAGCGCCTTGGCCATCTTGAATAACTCGGTCCCGCAGTGGGTCAGGAAGACGGCGCGCTTCATGGGGCCGGTGGCGTCCTTCAGATCGCTGCACTCGAGGAACATGTGGAATCGGTCGGAGTACGATTCCCTGTCCTCGGTGGCGGGGTTGAAGGGTGCGGGGGGTGCGATTTTCGCCATCGTGGTGGTTCGTCTGGCTTCCGTCGGACACGTGGTTCGGTTCAGGGTCTGGATCCCACCTTCGTCGCAAGTGTCGTGTCCTCGAAAATGATGCCAGGAGTCGGTGACTTCAAATCATGCTCTTTTATTAAAGTAGGAACCGAACTGCCTCTTTGCAAAAGGTTCGCGGCTTTTATTCTTTTAGCCGCGGCGGCCGCGGCCAATGGCACCACTTTAAATCTCCCGCGATTTGAATAGACCAATCGCGGGAGATTCTTAGCGAGCCAATTGGCGCGGCTCGCCTGACCAATCAGAGTGCCCCGCGCTTTAGCCAATCAAAGCGCGGGGATCTCAAGAATGCTAATTAAGGGACAGAACAAAGAGAATCCCAACTGATCATGACAATGGTATATATTGTAAAACAAAGGAGCTATGTATGTCATTTGTTTGGTGCAATTTACTGTTTTCTAGCCATGAAAGGGAACAATGACTTATTGTACCTGTATTCTCCAAAGGTCTCATCCTTCATGGGCCTGGCCTCAGAATCCACCTGCGTGTCTTCTTTGTCTTTCACTAGGGTAAAAGAGAGAGTATGTTACACAAGGCAAAAGGGTTCGTGGGCAGGGACCATCCAAAGTGGGACCTTGGGAAGGTGGGTGGGCAGGTGGATCTCCCAAGAAGTAATGGGGGGAAATTTAAAAAATATGGAAAAGAAGAATGGGTGGGGGTGGGGGTGTCTCTCAGTGGGGCTAGAGTTCTCTTTAGCTCCTTGAAATAAGGGCATATGTGAATGCAAGATGTGGGTGGGAGGGTTGAGAGCAACCCTATAGTACTAGGAGGTTGGAGTTAAAGGGACCATTGTGATGAAGCACATGTCCACCCATGTTGTACCACAGCCTTCCCCAACCCCAGGTCCTCCAGGTGCATTAGAACTATAACTCCCAACACTCAGAGACAGAATATTCAGTAACAGCACTGGCTAGAAAACAAGAGTGATTTATGTCCCACACCTCTGAAAGGTGCAGAATTGGAGAAGATTGAAGTATACTAATCCATCGTCATCTCTGGACAGTTTCTAAGACCCTTGTGAAGCATAAAAGAAGCAATAGTGCTGTTCTTTTGTAATACTGCTACCACTATTACTGTCATCATTATCTTGATTTACTGTTTTGTCTTTCTGCTCAAGGGTATCTTTTTATTCTTGAACTGAAAAGAACAAACATATTTTCTCATCTTCTTTGGCAAGCAGTGATGGGAGTTTAAGTTTTAGAAATGCAGAGAATCTTCTAGAAGAGCACTTGCCTGCTATGTTTCCCACCCTGCTTCACTAGGTTTGCAAATCACTAAACAGATAGCATAGCTTTGTCTATAATATCTTCAATATTTCCCCACCATGTTTTTAGCTCACTATCCTAAGCCTGATGTGCTATCTTGATTGCTGGACTAAAAACTCATTGTTTTCTGCCAATCTGGCAGGCAGTTATGAATGTGGTAGCATATTCTTCAGCTCAGGAAGTCTGGCTTAAACGCATCTAGCCCAGACCAGCAGCTCAAGCGTTGATGTGAGCTTTGGACACCAGAGTCAAACTCTGAGCTCAGTTGTAAACTTCAGCTTCTTTTCTGTAAAATGGGAACAATAAGAACCTACCTCACAGGACTGTTGTGAGGGCCAACGGCACCAGGCACACTAAGCGCGCTATATAACTGATAACTGAGGGGGGAGGCCCATGGGGGTCTGCCGCGAGGTGCTAGGGTGGGGCTGGGGGCACCTCACCCGAGTACTTGCCGCCCTTGCTGCGCTTGATGAAGCAGAGGAGCACCAGAACCAGGATGAGGAGGACAATGGCGCTGATAAATCCGATGAACCAACCTTCCGCAGCAAAGCTTTTTTGTCTCTCTTGAACTGTGGGAAATAATTAGTGCTTAACATTAACACCATCTCACAAAAGCTGCCTGTTCCCTAACAAACAATGTTCTTGTCCAAAACAAGGGACAGAAAGATGTCAACAGACAATCCACCCCATAAGGACAACAAGCTAGAGATGGAGAATCCAGTACTGCTGTTCTCCTTGGAAAAAAAAAACATATTGGCCGGTGGAAGAATATTGGGGACTAACTCAAAGGGCTGCTTTTCGCCTTTCTAGAGCTTGAAAGGACCTGAGAAGCTGCTCTACTAATTTTCTAATTGGAAAAAAAAATTATTATATGGTATATGTTGACCGCAGCAAGACTATTGTATGCACAAAAATGAAAGGACACTTGGATTCCTACTGTGGACTAACGGTTGCAGAAGTTAATGGAGTTGGCTGAAATAATAAAATTGACTACTTGGATTAAAGAAAAAAACGTAAGTACTTTTGCTTCCACATGGAGACCGCTTCCGAACTTCGTGCTTGATGTGGAAAAGAATGAAAATCTGACTTTGGGTTTTGCTGATTAGACTAATAGATCTTTAGAGAAATAGCTTGTTCGTATTATTATGAAAAACAAAAAGTTGTGATTTGATGTTTACGCCTTATTTAATGTAACAGAGAGTCAATGCTTCTTTTTCTTTCTTTTTTTTTCTTATCTTACATCATTTCTCTTTTTTTCCTCCCCCCCCCACTGCTTTTCTATTTACTTTGTATTTTGTATTTTATAATCCCATATAATTCAATGAAATGTTGACAGAGAAGCTGCTCTAGTAGTCCTCCTGCTCCTCTTCCTCCTCCTCCCATCTTCTTTCTGCATCTCTTAAGGGAGATGATTGCAGACACTCCTGTCTACAGTACGTTGGTCCTTATAAAAAAAGAGTTTGCTTATTTCTAAAATGGAAATGGAATATTAAGAAAATATATATAAAAATATATGAAATGTTAAAAAAATAAGTTAAACTTAAGATGTAGGGTTTAATGTTCATATTCCTATTTGAAAAAGAATACCACTGTGTTGTGATGCAAGGGGAGGATGGGAGGATTATATGTTGCCAATATTGATTACTTCCCTGATATAATCCTTGGGGTCGGGGAGCAGAAAACATTTGCAGCTCATTTTAAATGAGTCATTAGTTTCTCTTTAAAGAGAGCAGTTTTTATTGACTTTTCTCAGGAGCATACATGATATGATCCTGCTGCCAGTGAAACAGTATAATTCAGGATTTCCCCATCTAACCCACAAGCCTCAGCTGCCAGGGTCCATCCCCTCCACTACCTGGCCATTTCTTCCTGCTCACAATCTTGTTTCCAAACCTCTGCCTGCTCAGTTCAGTAGTCTGAGGAGAACCCACAAAGAGCTGTAGAGGAACCCCTGCAATGCGGTGTCCTGCCCTTTATAGCGAAGAGAACCTGGAACAGCTGAGTTGTGAGAAAAAGGTGTTGTGGATGCTTTGCAGCCCTCTTCCCTCAAAATTGTTCATGTTTCAAGCTGGGAGCTAAACTGGAGAACAATAGGATGTCCCCTATTCCTGCCTTTTAATGGTTCACAAAAGGTAGCCATCAATCCACACTCAGCAGGACTTTTGTTGGTGACTTGGTCAAACCAGATTTTTCCTTTCAGCAATTCCTAGAAATATTGCCGGATCAGAGGACCTCCTGAGAAGTCAAACATTCTAATGGTTATAGCATTGTGGCGGGAATTAATTGGAAGGATCTTCTCCTCTGTTCCCTTAGAATTGTTCTTTTCCAAACACATTTTTCCTGAGGAGAAATGTTCTAAGAAGGGTTCTTTGTTGGTCCCCGCAAACTGCTAATTAAGTTTCCCTTTCTCCTACATGCTAAATGTAGCATTTGAAAATATCATTTCATCTCAGTGGATCCTTCCACATTGCCATAATTATAGAATGAGGTCACTTCCATTCTTCAATCCCCCAAAGCATTTGAAGCCTTCAGGCTCTCTGGAGTGATTACTTTCACTTATGCTGAAGCTGCAAAGTGAGAAAATAACGAACCAATCAGCGTCCCCCGCCAGCTGATCAGTAGGAAAATTGCTACTTTTTCACCATCATCTTGCCCAGGTCCTGTTGTGAATGCATAAGGTTTAATAAAGTTATCTTGAGCTTGGAGTCAAGTGCAGGGTTCTGGCCCTGCACTTCTGATTGGCTGTTAATGGCAGGATCGGATTGGCCCGTTCCGGGGGATCTGATTGGCCATTAACGGAGCGTTCATATTGGTTAAGGGAGCTAGCGCTCCTGGATTGTTATTGGTTAAATAGTTATTGGATTGCCTATATAAGAAGGGCTATAACTGCCATTGAGTTCGAACTGTCACCATGTAAATAAAGAGTTAAAGTTCACCGTTCCAGAGGCTCGTCTCCATTCTTTCTCGCCCATACTCCAAACTTAACACTGGCGACGAAGGTGGGATGTGGAGACGTCAGAGCTGACTGAACTAAGAAGAAACACCGAGCACGTGGCTGACAGCGCTACACGACGGAACCATGTCCGCCGGCGTCGTACCACCCACTCCCGTTCGATCCAGTGCAAGAGGACTGGGAGTCCTACATGGATCGTTTCCAAATGTTTTTGGAAACTAACAATTTAAAGGATGCCACAACCGGGAAGAAGCGGGCGGTATTCCTAACGCATTGCGGACCAACCGTATTTAAGATGGCTAAAGCACAACCCAAACCTGCAGAAGTGAAGGCGATGGACTGGGACATCCTCGAACCCCTACTAAGAGCTCATTACGCACCGACCGTGACCACGCTCGTGAGACGGCACGAGTTCTATCAAAGAAACCAGCGAAAAGGAGAAAGCGTCGCCGATTTCATAGCAGACCTCCGAAATCTGGGAGGCCTCTGCGGATTCGCCGATTTGGAAGAGGCACTGAGAGATCGAATAGTTCTGGGACTAGATGCGCCAGGCGTGCAGAGCAAGCTGATGGCAAAAGGCAACATCGGCCTTGCCGATGCCATCGCCAATGCTACTGCAGCAGAAGCAACCAGGAAGTCGGCTGCACAATTACGCCGCAACCGTGCTCCGGTACACCAACCGACAGGTGTCATTTTACCCAAGTCAGAAGGGCAGCTTAAAACGACACACCACGAGGACCTCTCTTCGTCGTCAGAAGAAGAAGTCCATCGACTGCGGTCTGACCGGGACCCCTACCCAAAGTCCCTACACCCTTGCGCTGGCTGTGGAGCCAACCATGCCAGGTCCGAATGCAAATTCCGCGACGTGCTCTGCCATGAGTGCGGGAAGAGAGGCCACATCGGATGGGTCTGCTGAAGTTTCCAAGGACCCGGCCAGGCCTCAAAAGGGGCTAACTATCGCCAATCGACAGGAAACCGTCCTGTAAGGCGAGAACCAGTAAACCACTCCTACAGAAACCGAGTTTTGAATCGCCCCACGAAGCGAGAAGAGGCTCACCAGACTATCACCATCGGTCATGCCTCTGCCTTGGATGCCAAGAAAATCCGAATTACAGTGACCATCGAGAACCAGCCTTGCCAAATGGAAGTCGACTCGGGATCGTCCCTCTCGATGGTGTCCTGGAAGACCCTCAAGCAACTCATCCCCATGATCCAGCGCCAAGACCTCCGTTCCCAAAGACTTATTCTTAAGGACTATCAAGGGAATTGAATACCTGTCGTTGGATCCAGCCGAGTCCGGGTCTCATTCAAGAAGCACACAGCGTACTTACCGCTAACTGTGATCGACAAAGATCGGCCTAGTCTGCCGAATCAGCGGAAGTGACTGGGAGGAGGACCTCATCCATGAATTCAGGGACGTCTTCGCGGAAAATTTAGGCGAGTACAAGGGGACCCCAATATCGTTCAGCCTTAATCCAAAGATAGCTCCCATCCGCCTTAAGCCCCGTCGAGTTCCGTTTGCATTAAAGCCGAAAATCGACGAACAATTCGATAAATTAATAGCTCAGAGGGTGCTAGAACCTACCGATCACTCCCCCTGGGAGACCCCAATCGTAACACCAATTAAGCCGGATGGTTCAATTCGAATTTGTGGGGACTACCAGGCCACCCTGAACCACGCCCTACAGCAAAATGCATATCCGGTGCCGGTGGTGCAGCATCTCCTCCATTCCCTGGGGGGCAGAAAAGTCTTCGCTAAATTAGACTTAGCTCAGGCATATCAGCAATTACCTGTTGATGAAAAGACGGCACAGGCACAAACGATTGTGACGCACCGAGGTGCCTTTAAATGTACCCGGCTCCAATTCGGAGTCAGTGTAGCCCTGGGGATATTTCAGAGCCTTATGGAGAGGCTACTACAAGGGATTAAAGGCGTGGTCCCCTACTTTGACAATGTATTAATTGCTGCACCTACAAACAAAATCTTACGGGATCGTTTAAAATTAGTTCTACAAAAATTCCAAGACGCCGGTCTTAAAGTGAAAAAGAATAAGTGTAAATTGTGTACAGATCGTGTCGAGTTTTTAGGGTACCTAATTGACAGTCAGGGTATTCACCCTACCGACAGTAAATTAAGAGCAATAAAAAACGCTCCCAGGCCTCAGAACAAGGCCAATCTCCAGGCGTTCCTAGGCCTCATCAACTTTTATAATGTATTTCTACCACATAAAGCAACTGTCGCTGAGCCGTTACATCGTTTGCTAGAAAAAAAAGCAATTTGGTTATGGGGTCATAAAGAAGAACAGGCATTCCGTAATGTGAAAAAACTACTGACTTCTGATGCTGTACTCATGCAGTACAATGAGACTTTGCCGTTAAATATCACATGTGATGCTTCGCCTTTCGGACTGGGCGCCATTTTGAGCCATGTACTGCCTCATGGTAACGAAGCCCCTGTTGCATATTTTTCAAAGACACTTTCAAAAACTGAGCAAAATTATAGCCAACTCGATAAAGAAGCCCTCGCAATTGTATCTGCCGTTAAAAGATTTCATGAGTACGTGTATGGCCGGGTTTTTACTATCATGACTGACCACAAACTGTTATTGGGGATAATAGCCGGAGATAAGCCAACTCCCTACATATTATCCCCCAGGATGACTCGCTGGTCAGAATTCTTGGCTGCTTATAATTATCGGCTGCAATACCGCCCGGGGAAAGCTATTCCCCACGCTGACGCATTGAGCTGAGCACCGCTTTCAGAGACTCTCGATGATCCTGCACCAATGGTAACCACATTACAGATTGAAACACTCCACACTCCGCCATTAACCGCCCGAGATATCGTGAGAGAAACCAGACGTGACCCCACCTTAGCGCGAGTCCTAGGATGGGTAGAATGCGGATGGCCATTGGACCAATTATCGGATGACTTCACACCATTCAAGACTCGACAGAGTTGTTTTCTCAAAAAGGCTGTGTCATCTGGGGTGATAGAGTCGTTACCCCAGAACGACTCCAAAAAGCAGTACTGAGAACCTTGCACTATGGCCACCCCGGTATCGTGCGAATGAAAGCCCTCACACGAAGCTACGCATGGTGGCCGGGCATCGACAAGCCAATTGAGAATTGGGTTAAAGCTTGTCATAGATGCCAGGAAGTGAGCAACGCCCCACCAAAAGCCATCCCTACCGAATGGGAGACACCACGGGGACCCTGGTCCCGTATTCACCTGGACTTTGCGGGGCCGACCGAAGGCCACACCTTTCTTCTAACCGTCGACGCCTACTCGAATTGGCTTGAGATTCACCGCATGACGAACACGACCACCGAAGCGGTTATCAAAAGATTGGAAAGACTGTTTGCAACCCACGGATTACCAGACGTTCTGGTATCCGACAACGGGCCCCAATTTACCGCGCTGTCCTTCGAGCAGTACCTGACTGACTGCGGCATCCGACATGCGCTCACCTCGCCTGCGCACCCTGCGACCAATGGCAGGGCTGAGCGCATGGCCCAATTTGTTAAGAAAACTGCAGAAATTAGACTACGATAACATCGACGACAAAATCAACCGAATCCTTTTTCTACAATACATCACACCTCATAGTGTCACCAACAAAACTCCCGCCGAACTGCTAATGGAACGAAAGCTCCGCTCCCACCTCGACCGGTTACACCTGTTAAGCCTGTGTTCCCTAACCAGGGTTAAGGAGACAAGCTAAACAGAATGTGCAGCGTTAGTCAGATAGGCATACAGATAAATGAGTGAGATAAGTTTGTATGTTTGTTAACATACAGTAAAAATAACAGATACGCTTGTGCTATCAAAATATAGTTTATTCCATTTAGAGTTTATAGCATAGTCAAAATAACAGTCCATTAGTCATGTATCGTTTAGTCAGTCCATTCAAGGATATTCAATGAGCAAAGTCCGTGTAGAATATCCTGTGTCAGTTCACTTACAAATCAGTCCTTTCTCTCTCCTTTTCCAGTAGGGGAAAAACGCAGTCTTCAGTCTATCCAGTAATTAGGGATCATCAAGTCAGAGAGAGCAAGCTGACGTTCCTTGCTTCTTTTATGGTGCTTTTTACAACCACTCCCTTAATTACAATCCTACAGTTAAAGTTGCAGACACTTTAACTAACAAACTATGATAACATATTTATTATTTTACCTAAACCAGTTAGGGTAAACAATGTTATCCCTAACATTCTCCCCTTTTAGGTTAAATAATAATAATAACTATTTACATCTTTAAATCATATTTGTTACAACTCTCTTTAAACTTAATTACTCCTTGAGCTTTTGTAAATTGGTCTTCAATGTTTTCTTCTGTCATGCAGTATTCCAATTTAATTAGCCCATTCTTTACAGATTCTCTAACATTTAAGTATCTTAAATCAGTATGCTTTGATCTAGTTTTTACAGCTATATTAGTAGCCAACTGTATGGCTGCCTGGTTGTCCTCGTACACAATAATGGAATCTTTAACAGTTATACCCATGTCTAATAATAACTGTTTGTACAAAATCAAGTCAGTGCATAGTAATGACAGACATGAAAATTCCGCTTCCATCGTGGACAAGCTAATATGCTGTTGTCTGATTGACCTCCATCCTATTAGTGTATTACCAAATAATATAGCCATCCCAGATGTTGATTTTCCAGTGTTTATGTCAGTTGCAAAACTTGCATCTGCATAGGCACTAAGACTCAAATCACCCTTTGGTTCTATATACAATGCATGGTTCATTGTTCCTTTAAGATATCCTAAAATTCTCTTTAATGATTGCCAATGACATTGATGTGGATCTGAATTAAAACGTGCCAGCTGATTAACACTATAAGCTATATCTGGCCTAGACCAATTGCTTATATATGATAAGCTACCAATCAAAGATTGATATATGGACTTATCAAATTTGGGACTTTGATTATCAGTTTGGCAAACTTCCTGACTCATTGGAGTCTTTGCCGGTTTACAAAGTTCCATTTTATACGTTTTAATTAATTGGCAAATTTTATCTTCTTGAGATATCTTAAATCCATTTTTTGTTTTGTTAATTGTCAATCCTAGATACCTTTTAATTTCACCTAAATGCTTTAATTTTATCTTTTTGGCTAATAATGATATAATCTCATTAGCTTCATTATTAGTCTTAGTTATCAAAGCAATATCATCTGTAAATAATAACAATAATGACACCGTTCCATTATTTTCTCTTTTAAACACACATAGATCTGCTAAACCAGATTTAAAACCTATATTGTTTAATTCTTTCACAATATATTGATTCCACTCAAAGCCAGATTGTTTCAACCCGTAAAGACTCTTTTTGAGTTTCCAACAATCATTACTATTTACTTTATTGTCTTTTATAATCATTGGCTTTTTCAAATATATAGTGTGCTGCAATGGTGCATGCAAATAAGCAGTTTCTACATCTAAATGGTTAATGACATAGTTTTTCTTAGCTGCCCACACTAAAGCTGCTCTTAATGATGTAGCCTTAAGACTTGGTGCAAAAACTTCATCGTAATCAGATGTAGTTTGATTAAATCCTTGAGCTACCAACCTAGCTTTATGGGTAACAGTCCCATCATTGCCAGTTTTTACTTTAAATATCCATTTGCACCCAATAGATTTTTCTCCTGGAGGTAATTTAGCATCTTCATATACTTTCATTACCTTTAATGAATTTAGTTCTTTTTCCATTGCCTTATGCCAATTCTCCTGATCCTTAGCAGGATACATCCTAAGTTCATCTATACTAATTGGAACTTTAGTTACTTGGCAAACTATACTTGCTTGATACCTATCAGGTGGTCTAGTTACACGTGTAGTACGTCTAGGTATTACAGGACTTACAGGTGGACTTTCATTTATTAAGTCTTCTTGATTATCTAACTCTTCCTGATCAACTGTTTCCTCTTGTTCTGGTCCTATTTGCTCTTCGTGGACTTCTTCTTTAATTGGACTCTTCTTATAACTAGTCTGTTCTTTCTGCCTTTTGTAGGGTTCAATAATTACTTCATTATTTAAATCTTGCTCTAATCTATTCCATCCTACATGTTCTAGGAATTTTGCACTAGCACTGGTGTAAACTCTAGATGTACCTGGTTCCCAGAATCTATAAGATCTATGATTAGATTCATATCCCACAAAAAATAATCTTTTAGCTCTATGCTGTCCTTTGTGTCTGAGTTGTGTAGGGATATGCACCCATGCTGGTGCTCCAAATGTGTGCATGTAACTTAAATCAGGTTTTGTACCATGCCACAGTGTGAATGGTAATTCACCTGTTGTTGAATTAACAACATTATTTAATATATGATTACCACACATTATTGCTTCTCCCCACAAATTGTCAGGTAATCCTGAATCAGACAACATAGTACTTGCCATTGATTGTAGTGTTTGGCCTCGTCTCTCTATAAAGGCATTATGTTGTGGCCGATATGGTGCAGACTTTTTATGTTGAATACCTAACATTCTAAGTCTATTCTGGAATTTATTATTTGTAAATTCCGTACCATTATCTGTTATAAGAGTTACTAATTTCTTTTTAGTTTTCCTTTCTGCAAATTTTATCCAATTAAAGAGATTTAGATACGTTTCAGTTTTGCTCTTCATTAAATAGCAAAACCCATATCTAGAATAGTGGTCCATTATACTTAATATGTATCGAGCTCCTCCTACACTTGGTTTTTTCGGACCTATTAAATCTGCAAATACCATCTCTAAAGGCTCTTTGGTAGTAAATCCATCAACTCTATTAGCCGGTATGACCTTGCTCTTGCTTTGATTGCAAGCATTACATTGCAAATACTTATTACAAGGTTTTAAACTTATTTCCTTAGATAATTCAACAGTTTTCTTAAGCATTTTAAAATTTAAATGCCCTAGCCTTCGGTGTAACAAGTGAATACATTCATCATGAGGTTTCTTATTATCATAAACCGTGTTAGCCACCTCTAAACCATTATCATTTAAAACATATAATTCACCTCTTAAAGATGCAGTAATTTTCTTATCTTCTTTCTCAATTATGCAGTTATCTTCTTTAAAGGTAACTACATATCCTAGTTTAACCAAAATTCTTACTGAAATTAAATTAAACTTAAGTTGTGGTACACATAACATTTTTACATTCTCTTTTATGAAAGAACAATATGCTATACCTTGACCTTTAGCTTTCAGTTTCCACCCATTGGCTAACGATATCTGCTGTGTACTCTTGGACATTTTAATATAATTTTTGTTATCATTTGTTATACAGTGGAATGCTCCACTGTCAACCACCCATAAATTATTTTTTACAGCTCCGTTACTATACATGGCTAACTCTAAATTTTTATTTATCTTTTGATGACTTTTAGTATTCTGGCCAGCATTCTGGCGCTTTGCTTTTTTACAAAATCTTGCCAAATGTCCTCTTCCTCCACAATTAAAACACTTTTTAATTGCATATGCAGTAGGAGATTCATTATCTTCTTTTTGAGGTTGCTCCCTCCTTAACTGATCTCTTTCAAGTCTTCTTCTGGCCTCTTCAATCAATCTGCCAGTTATATCAGTTCAAGTTAAACTTTCCTTAGGCAAAATTTCAAGGGAAGTGACGTAGTTGTCATAACTTTCTTCTAGTGAAGATAGAATTATATAGACTTGGTGTAGTTCAGAGAAAATAAGCTCTTTCTCATGCAGTTCTTGAAAAATGCTTTTCATAGTTTCCAAATGACTCAGCATATCACCATTCATCTGGAGATGCGTCCTGAAAAGCTTTCGTGTAAGATTTATGTGAGCACCAACGTTATCTCGAACATAAATCCTCTTCAGCTTCTGCCAACACCCAACAGCCGTTTGCTCTCCACGGATATGAACAAGTTGCTGGTCAGACAGTGTTAGTCCTTTTATGCAAATAGCTTGTTCATTCTTTTGTATAAAATCTTTTATCTTTAGTCTATCTTCCTCAATCTCTGGATCCCATTCCTCTAAGTTTGGTGGATTTTCAATTATGTTCCACAAACTTTCTCTTCGTAGAAGTAGACTACATTTCATAGACCATGATACATAGTTTGTTCCATCCAACTTGGATATAAGGGACAAACTTTGTAGATTGACTTGTGCCATGTTTTCTTACATGGATATAAAACTATAATTAATAAAACACAGCTGTCTGTTTACTGTAATGTGTAACAACACAAACTCTCACTTTTACATAAATCTGATCTATCCTAGTTAAACTGACTTTGCAGCCTCTGGGCCCATAACCAGTGTTAAGCCTGTGTTCCCTAACCAGGGTTAAGGAGACAAGCTAAACAGAATGTGCAGCGTTAGTCAGATAGGCATACAGATAAATGAGTGAGATAAGTTTGTATGTTTGTTAACATACAGTAAAAATAACAGATACGCTTGTGCTATCAAAATATAGTTTATTCCATTTAGAGTTTATAGCATAGTCAAAATAACAGTCCATTAGTCATGTATCGTTTAGTCAGTCCATTCAAGGATATTCAATGAGCAAAGTCCGTGTAGAATATCCTATGTCAGTTCACTTACAAATCAGTCCTTTCTCTCTCCCTTTCCAGTAGGGGAAAAATGCAGTCTTCAGTCTATCCAGTAATTAGGGATCATCAAGTCAGAGAGAGCAAGCTGACGTTCCTTGCTTCTTTTATGGTGCTTTTTACAACCACTCCCTTAATTACAATCCTACAGTTAAAGTTGCAGACACTTTAACTAACAAACTATGATAACATATTTATTATTTTACCTAAACCAGTTAGGGTAAACAATGTTATCCCTAACAACACCCAGCTTATGAATCGGAAAAACCATGAGGATCCAGCGGCCGATGTCGTACCTTCCAGGTAGGCGATTTGGTATACGCTAAAAACCTATCGGGCGATCTGCTGTGGGTAGAGGCGACAGTAGTTCATGTAAGCGGCCCGAGATCCTACCTTGTACAATGCCTTGACGATAGACTATGGAAACGCCATATCGATCAATTACGATCACGGCTCCGGTCGGGCATTTCTGAACTCCCTTATGACCAAACTGAGGGGGGGAAGATACGGAAGAAGATGAATTTCAATTAGAAGAAAACCCGTTCGAAGGGAACGATAGCGGAATAGAGACACAGGAACTGGAACCAGAGATGGGAATAGGTTCACCTCAGGGAGTTGCCGAAGATATTGGTGACGACGGAAACGTGAACTCTGAACCAGAGGCAACTCCTTCGCCAAACAACGATCTACCTCAGCGAGATTGCAAAACACACAGCGAAAATCAAAAAGACTAATAAAGCAACCGTCCTACCTTAAGGACTATGTAACTGTGCCCTGTAAACAGAAGCCAGGGGGAAGGGGTGTTGTGAATGCACAAGGTTTAATAAAGTTATCTTGAGCTTGGAGTCAAGTGCAGGGTTCTGGCCCTGCACTTCTGATTGGCTGTTAATGGCAGGATCGGATTGGCCCATTCCGGGGGATCTGATTGGCAATTATTTAATAAATACCGGTAATATTTTAACTAATAATACTGCAAAGAATAATCAGAATAATAACAGGAGCATCTTGGATAATCCATTTGAACTTAATATTGACCACTCTGGTAACCCTAATCTAGCTAGTGCCTGGATGGCCTCCTGAAGTTTACAGAACAATAAACTTCCTGTTCTCTACAAAAGGAAAAAAAAACCTGAATTACTACTCCATTTGCCCAGCAACTATTTCCCCCAAACTCTGACCAATGGATAAAAGCTTGCCTGCCTATCAAGATGTACATTCCACATGTATATGAGTGTCTATTAAATGCTATGATAGAGTAGTCCTGCTGGCAGACACTTTTCTCAAATACTATGACCCTGTGAAATTCATTAAGTTCCTCTAGATAGGAGGTCACTCTGCAGATAGATTTGCTTGGGAGAAATCTGTACTAGAGGTGAATTCAGGGAGGAGGAGGAGTAAAAGGAGAAAAAAAAATTCCCCATACAGACAGCTTAACCACCAGGCACTGAGCTTCACAAGGTCAAGTGCTGAGCCAGGTTTGCTGTGCCCAGCCAAGCTGGTAGAAAACTGGCTGGGCTGCAGGATGTTTTTGTTGTTGTTTATTTATTTTGTGAATGCCAGAACAGCACTGATGTCATGTATGGAGCGACTTTGGAGTTACAAAAACAATCTGATAATTATGAAATGAAATCTCTTTTAGTAAAGCCGAAAAGTCCTGTAAAAAGCCTTATTCGCTTATTGCTAATTTCCTAGGCAGTATATAAATATACTAGCTCTATACCTCTGCTTTGCTAGGAAACTATGTGATCGGCCTTAGTTTTGGGGGGAGGAAAATAGTGGGGGTGGGGAGAATTGTGTCTCTGCCTACCAGCATCCATCGGTATTCATCTGGCTAGCATCCTGTCAGTGTGTGAGAGTTGAGGCTGTTTGGAAACTGAAATATGGAAACTGTTTCAGAAAGTATTTACTGTGTGAGCAAGAAGGAGACAGCAAGGAGCCTGGGCGTGGCTGAGGTCAACTGTTCTGTACTAAAGCTGATTGCTGCTATGAAACTAAAACTGAAACTACTCTCCTCTGCTTGTGTTTTGCATTTGGAACAGATTTCTTTTCAGGTGGGGAGGGGGAGTGGATCTCCTTAGCATCAGAGCATGTTAATAATATATGAAATACTAATGCTCTGATGGTCATTTTGAAAAATCCTTTCTTAGTGAGCACCTAGAAGCCAAGAGGAACATACGTGCCAAATTTCAAGTTTGTAGGCTTTACAGTTCTGGAGATTTTGTGATGATGGTGGTATTTCGCTTTTATATATATAGATGTTCATATATATATACATAGATGTTCATATATATATATATAGATGTTTATATATATAGATGTTCAATTGTTAAGACTTTAAAGTAAATTAAAACGACATAACACAGAATAGAAGCCAAGTCAAACTAACAGAAAAGATTAAGCAGGGTAAACTTTTGGAAAAAAAATCTGTCCATCTACCGTGTTTCTCCAACAATACGACCTCCCCCAATAGGAAGACCCAGCATGTTTTCCAGGCATAAAATGAAATTAAGCCCCTCCCCCCAAATTTAGGCCTATTTTAAAACATGCAAAAAGGGGGGAAGGGCGGGGGGACTTGCCATTAGGAGCGCCCCACAGGCAGAAATTCCTCACCACCAGCTGCTCCTAAGGGGCGATCATGGCAGAGCACAGAGAGCTCCTACTCCTGCCAAGCACCTGTGTTGCAGACCCAAGACCTTCAGCGCCCGCCGCTGTTGATTTCTCTTCTGCCCATGCCGCCGCCACATTTGGAGCTGCCGCTTCCACGTTTGGAGCACTGCCACTGTTTGGAGCACCGCTGCCGTTTGGAGCTGCCGCTTCCACATTTGGAGCTGCCGCTGCGTATGGAGCTGCCGCTTCCGCGTTTGGAACACCACTGCTGTTTGGAGCACTGCCGCTGTTTGGAGTTGCCATGTCTGCATTTGGAGCTGTCACCGCGTTTGGAGATGCCACTTCCGTGTTTGGAATACTGCCGCTGTTTGGAGCACCGCCGCCATTTGGAGCGCTGCCGCCACTCCAAACACGGCTGCAGCTCCAAACGCGGAAGTGGCAGCTCCAAATGTGACGGTGGTGCTCCAATGATGGCAGCACTCCAAATGGCAGCGGCACTCCAAACATGGAAGCAGCAGCTCCAAACGTGGTGGCAGAATGGCCAGAAGGGAAAGCAACAGCAGTGGGTGCCAAAGGTCTTGGGTCTGCAGCAAAGGTGTTTGGTGTTATGGATTAAACCATCGCAGCGATACAACCGAAACAGCTTCATCTTACAACAGGCTTGTAATCCTGCAATTCTTATTGGCCCATGAATAGCGAGTCGTGATTGGTCAGGCTTGGCCAGTCTGATTGGCTGTTAACGGAAGCCCCTAATTGGACACTTGTGAAAGCGATAGACTCAGTTCATTAGTTGTTTAATGGCAGCAAGCTCTATAAAAAAGCTACTGCTGCCCAGGTTTTCTGCTCCAGTCTTTCTTGTTAAATAAAGAGTTGAAGTCACAGTCCGATGTCTCATCTCCGTTCTTATGCCCATGCCCAGGACTTAACACTGGCGACGGGGATGAGATGCGGAGATGACAGAGCTGACTAGAACATATCGGACAAAGAAAGAGCACGTGGCGAAAGAGCGCACGAAACAGATGGCAAGATGACTAGTGGCGCCATACCACCCACTCCATTCGACCCAGCAACCGAAGACTGGGACTCGTATATAGACCGCTTCCAGATGTTCCTGGAGACCAACAATTTCAAAGATGCCACGTCTGGCAAGAAACAAGCAGTGTTCCTGACTCATTGCGGCCCCGCCATTTTCAAAATGGCTAAAGCACTAGCAAAACTGGCAGAAGTTACTCACCATCCGAGGGAGAACTGGACCGGGGAGCGGCCTCGCCACGTGACAATACCGCGACGGAGGTGGATCCAGGGAACCTAGAAGACAGCACCGACGAGGGCAACCCGGAACTACAGTCTTCACTATCCAGCCCAGCAAACAGCCCACCGGAGCCAGAACCAGAACCAGAACCAGAACAAAACCCGGTGGAACAGCGCAGGTCAAGCAGACAGGTGAAACGGCCTGCCTATCTGCGTGAATACGTCACCCCACCCCTCAGACGGAACCAAGAGGGGAGGGGTGTTATGGATTAAACCGTCGCAGCGATACAACCGAAACAGCTTCATCTTACAACAGGCTTGTAATCCTGCAATTCTTATTGGCTCATGAATAGCGAGTCGTGATTGGTCAGGCTTGGCCAGTCTGATTGGCTGTTAACGGAATCCCCTGATTGGACGCTTGTGAAAGCGATAGACTCAGTTCATTAGTTGTTTAACAGCAGCAAGCTCTATAAAAGAGCTACTGCTGCCCAGGTTTTCTGCTCCAGTCTTTCTTGTTAAATAAAGAGTTGAAGTCACAGTCCGATGTCTCGTCTCTGTTCTTACGCCCATGCCCAGGACTTAACATTTGGTGGGAGTAGAGACCTCTCTGCACTTCACATGATCACCCGTTAGGAGCGGCTGGTGGCGAGGCTGCCGCGGGGCACTCTAGATGAGGATGCAAAGGGGGGAATTAAGTCACCCCCGAAAAGACGGCCTAGCTGTTTGGGGTTATGTGTTGAAAATATAAGACCCGGCCTTATTTTATGAGAAACACGGTACTTACTTATTTATTTAACAAATGTATCTCTCTCCATTCATGTACATGGTGACCAAGCGGCTTACAACAAAATCAAAATATAATCACCTACTCCCGACCTTGAAGGTATGCCTCAAAACCCATGAAAATAAGTTAAAATCCAAGAGCAACTACTCAACATAGCAGCTCAAAAGCAACTAAAGACTCGAGAACATAAAATAATTTTTATCTAGTGCCTAAAAAGTAGTTAAACAGCCTCCAAAAAAAATCTATCAATTTATCCCTTTCCCATAGCTTGGATCATAGAGTAAGTAAATGAAATGTCAATAATGCATGAATACTTTCCGAAAATTTCTCCCCATCACAAACAACAACAAAACACCATTTTCATGTTTTAAGCCACAACAAACATATTATGATCTACTGTTATCATACTCAGATTTTCCTAAAATTCATTTACCAATTATATTCTATGAAACATAAGGAAAGAAGCATCTTTCTTGTCTTTGTTGCTATGACATTTAAAATATTGCAAGAGTCACTAACTCCCTGCTTTCTTCATCTTTTCCAAAGCCTAATGCATTTCAAGGGTCTCCTTTAATCTCTCGCTTTCCAACAGTATGAAAATGGAACATGTTTTTTCAAACGCTGGTTTTCCTTTCTTTAAAATGTCACATTAAATAAAACAACTATAAATAATAAATTACAAAATGTATTAAAATGCCTGAGACATCAGGAAGGAGGCAATCTTTAAAACTAAATATAAAGTATATTTTAATACAAATTTTAATACATATTTAATACATATTTTGCAAAAAAAAACCCCACCCTGATATATTGAAAACTACTAGCTATGAATAGAATAAAAAAAAAAACCTAAAACCTTTCACAAATAATTTATCTTTAAAATGGAAATGTTGTCTTAAGATTTCCTTAAATAAATACAACAATAGAGAAACTAGGGTCTTTTTAATCCAATTTCACTTTTCAAAGAAGGGATTTTATTCTCTGAGCCAGGAGATACAGCTATGAACTTTCCTAACAATAGAGCTCCTAACATAAAGAGTACAATAATAGCCCTTCCAAATAAAAGCTACTAAAATACAAATCAAAAGGCATTGTGCTTCTTTCCAATTTTTTTCATCTTAATACATTTTTGAAGGAAGAAACAGAAGATCGAGGGGGAAGATCCAGGTTTCACGCTTGGCTATGGCAGCTCAAGTGGTGATTTGGAGTCAATTACTCTCTCTTTCTCTCAGCCTAACCAACTGTGTAGGGTTTTTGTGAGGAAAAATAGGACTATGTCCACCAAAGGCTCAACTATGTGAGCCTTTGAGTGAAAGACTAGGGTATAAATCCAGTAAATAACTATTTCTCAGACAAGTATTTCATTACCAAGTCAGAGATAGCACTGGCACTTAGCAACCAACAAGTAGGTAATATTTTTACTTCTTCTTCCAGTTCAATAAGGATTTTCCGCTTAGAGTCATTCAAATTCAAAGCTATCTTCAAAATGTAGTATACTTCAAAATCAGTCAAAAGTTCCTGTCGAGTCTCAGAGTCTGAATGTATGGACTCATTCTTCAACAAGAGGGAAGAAGAAAGATTCAGTAAATTACTGACCAGTTAGCTGGGATTAATACCTCAGAAAAATCTAGAGCAGCTCATTTAGATATGGATTGCAAAGCACTTTAGAAACAATAAACTAAGAAGTTAGCATGGATTTGTCATGAACAACTCTTGTCAGGCTAGCCTTATCTATTTCTTTTTTAAACTGGATCATTTTTAATTGATTGTAGGAATGCAATAGTCACACTTGTAACTTGATGTCAGCAAAGCATTTGACAAAATATCCCAATGTCATGAGTAAAATAAAACATGTAAAATGTGGGCTGGATAGCACAATAATTAAGTGGATCCAAAACTGGCTCAAAAAGCAGATTCAAAGTATTCATCTACAACTACTTTCCAATAGATGTATAATTTAATATAAGCTTAAAAGATATCCTAAATAATTTAATTCACAAATCACAGGAATTTCAACTACTTTGGCTAGGCTCCTTAAGTAGTGTGTTCATTCCTGGGCACTACATTCAGAGAAATTGGAACAGGCTCAGAGAAGGGCAATAAAGATGATCAGAGGATTACAATCTAACTCCCATGAGGAAAGATGGTTCAAATACCCGGAGGGATGATACTTAGAAGAAGAACTCTTTGGTTGTAGAGCACAGATGGATTTAAGTTATAGGAAGCTCCATTATCATCATCATCTTTTAACATAATCCACCCCATAATCCCTTGCGGAGTGAAGCCCAGACAACTGAATAGAGCTAGCAGAGTTTTTAATGGCCGGGTGCCCTTCCTGTCACCAATGTGGAGTTTTGTTCAGCAGGTATATTCTCATTATGCCCAGAGAGAGAAATATCTGCCTCTACCTAGGATCGAATTCACAGCCTCCTGATTGTGAGGCGAGAGCTCCACCTCTAGGCCACCGCACCAGGAAGCCCCATTTGGACTGAATATTTTTTTTTAATCCTAAGAATTTCCAAAGAAGGGGCTAAAATCTGGAAAGGGATTTCTTAAACTGGTTTCATTCCTATCTGGTATATATGGTGTACACGGTGGAAACCCCCTAAAAGTAGACCACGTGGCAAGTTCCCAACATTGGCCAAGTAATTGAAACTGCGTCTCCATGCCATTTTCATTTTTCTTAACTTGATAGCTAAACCAATTAGGTATTGCCTTGGGAACATTCAGTCATGAAGCAACAAAGCAGCAACCCTCTCAATGGCTAGTAGTGGATAGTCAGTTTCATTTATTGCTAGCTTAGGAAATAATGCTACACTTTAAAATAGCACAGTATCAACTCACTAGACAGCATAGCACTGGCAGATGTGCAGGCAGAGAAAGATGCTTTGCGATGGGTGGACAAACTGCAGTAAGGAGAAAATGACAGTGACACGCCTGGAAGGGATTAGTGGATTAATTTGGTTAATCTGATAGACAGTTGTGAACAAAAAGGGTGTCCCTTTACAATCAGCCCCTCAGGGTCTGTCTTTGAAATTTGCCATGCACATTCCTAACAAGGCAAACCTTCATTTTCAGTGTAATCATATTCCATCTCAAAACAAAAAAGTGAGAAAGTCATTTGAACTTGAACGAGAGAGAGAGAGATTTCTTTAAAAACTCTAGGCTTGATAATTGGAAAGAAGAATTTTGAGCTTTCCCTACTTGCCACTGAACTGGGAAAGTAGTAGAAATTAATCATTTCCAGAGTAAATTAGATCAAATAGGTTTTTTTTTTTCCAAAATTCTGGCTCCATCCTTGGAAAAGCATTAGTAGGTTTTGCACAACCCTACTCTAAACTATATGTATGTTATCAAAAAAATATGCAAAGAGAATATGGAGTGTTAACTGTTATTGTTCATTTACTTTAAAATTATACCGCAATAGATCCAATACATTCTTTTGTTGCTTGAAACCCCTTCCTTCCTTCCTTCCTTCCTTCCTTCCTTCCTTCTACTAATAGTTATTTTGCAAGTGTGACAAAGAAAGATCAAATTTTACCAAATATGACATTTATGTGATGTTTATCACCAAAATGCCTTACTTTTTGATTGAGTGAGGGATTTGTAGGAATAGTTTGTCATCAAGATCCACATTAAACTATGGATAAAATTGTTATTCCAGTATAAAGGAACTCATGCCCTGACTAGAGTTAGCTTGTCTTCCAACTTCTGATCCTATTCTAGCCAAATAAGTTAGTTAAGGAAACAACAAAGTAATTTTAAAAACAGATTTTGACCATTTCTAGATTAATAATTAATTAATAATTATGTCTTGGATGATTCTTGGTTCTCCAATATAACTTACCCACACCACTGGTCTCCACATCTGACTCCCAAATGACTTGAACATCCCCAGTTCGGTGTACTTTCACCAGTCGAACCCGATACTGCTTGCCTGGCTGCAAATCTGGAATGCTGTATGACCCCTGGCCAGAACTGGCCTTCCCTACATCATGCCATTGTCCTTTGTCTGTTTGAAATAAAAGAAGAGATAGAAAAGTTGTGTTTGAGTTTCCCAGTCTGCTGAACCAGTATGCATTGCCTTTGATTTTAATCTAGTAGGAATCCAGCCAGTTGTAATTTATTGCTGTCATAGATTAATACCCTATTCTTCATTACTCTTCAGCTGCTAGCTGATGGAAAGTAGGCTTTACTATGGATCCCTGGTGATTGAAAATCACTTATTTCCTCATAAGGAAACTAGGCATTTACAAAAAGAGGCCTTCAAAAGGAAGAAACTTCTCCCCTTCCTGGCAACCACTTGCAAAACACTGATTTCCCAACATATACTGTAAAATTAGCAATTTCAATAAATCTGCTGGGAAAGCAGGGGGAATTCCTCATCCCTTCCAAAGATATTTCTACAGATGACTGGAAAAAGGGAAGAAAAGAACAATAAGAAGAGATCCACCTAGTCTGGCATTCAATGCTGAAATTGAATGGAAGGTTTGGAAAGCTCACACATTTAAAGAACTGAATAGGATGAAAAATCTGTTTGTGTGCATGTGGTGTGTGTGTGTGTGTGTGCTTGTGCAACAGTGTAGGCAAGGTGAAATGGGTCAAGATGGGTGCCCAGATGTAGGAAAAAAGTGGTAGAATGTATATGGTATGAGATATTAGGGAAAGAGGATTTTGTAGGGAGCATGCATATATGAACAAGTATACCTCCTAAGCCAAAAGTGAGTGATCTACAGAACTTTTCACCCCAAAAGATGCTGACCTATGACCATGAAGACCATACAAGAAAGAAGACATCCCACTCCCTCTTCTTTTTTTACATTTATATTTACATTTGATTTGATTTGTCAATCGGTTACAAGATAGAGGTATAAGAATAAATATAGTTTTGAATACATGAGAAGATACTTATAAGAAAAATAAAAAATCAATAGGACAGGGACAGTAGGCACGATTGGTGTGCTTATGCACGCCCCCTACAGGCCTCTTAGGAAGGGGGTGAGGTCAATAGTAGACAGTCTTAAGGTTAAAGTTTTTGGGGTTTGGGGAAGAAACCACAGAGTCAGGGAGAGTATTCCAAACATTGACCACTCTGTTGCTGAAGTCGTATTTTCTGCAGTCAAGTTTGGTGCTGTTAACCTTGAGTTTGTATCTATTGTGTGCTCTTGTATTGTTATGATTAAAGCTAAAGTATTCATTTGCAGGTAGGACATTGCAATGTATGATTTTATATACTATATTTAGATTGGACCGGAGGCAGCATAGTTCTAGGTTTTCTGGGTCTAGAGCTTCAAGTCTGGTGGCATAAGGTATTCTGCAATGAGTAGAGGAGCAGAGAACTCTTCTTGTGATATATTTCTGGACTTTTTCAATTGTGTTAATATCAGATACATGATATTCTTACCTGTTTTGCTCATCAGATGGACTGCAAACTCCACATCTCGCTGGTTCTGACGTGGGATCCAGATGATGGTGGTGAAGTTTTCTCCTGTCTCACCCACACTGATGTTTACAAAAGACAAGTTCACTGGGCATAGAGGCAGCGAGAAAATGAGAGAAAAAAGTATTAAAATCACAATCTCCGGAGAATCTACATAAATCCCACCCCTGCAGGATTAACTAAATGTCCACTGTAGGAACTGGGACATACTCATTCCATTTCTGTGGCAACAATATAAAACTGGACCATGGAGTCCATGGCTTAGCAGGTTCCGTGATAGTTCCTAATTCATGTCTGCCTTTGCTTAGTTTCCCAGCCCAGACAAAATCATGCACCTTGGGAGAAATCCCTGAAAAGGAGCTTTTAAAAAGTAAAGGGAGCCAAAAAGTAAAGAAGCTGAGATCAAAGAAAGGACTCCCACCCTGAAGGAGCTGTTGTAATATAGCTGCAACTGCACAAAAAAATGATCTTCGTGAATATAAATGTTTTTAACTAAAACTCAGGGTTTTTACATTGTGTATATCTAATGGTTACTCTCTCCATAAATTCTTTCTGATTATGTTGCCAACACAACCTGATACACGGCTGCTGTAGTTTCTTGTTTTCAAATTGTTTTACACATGCTGGACCATCCACTATGACATCTGATACTTCAGTATCGCTGAGTAGATATATACATACATATGTACATATCATGTTATTTCCTTTTGGGTGAGCAGATTTAGGTAGAGCTCAGTAAAGGAATAAGAAATAATTAGATAAAGAAATTAGAAGGCAAGATAAGGGGAAAAATATTAGTAAACACACCTAGAATACCCAAACCATTCAACACATTTCTCCATATTTTTATATCAAGGTAAACCAATCATTCCTTCTACATCGTCTATACATTGCCTGTTCTGTAATGTCCCTCTCTCTTTTTCAAAATCTCAATAACTTCATACAACCATTATATTTTTGGTCTTCTTCACCACTTCACTCTTCCTAGATGTTGTACAATTCAACTCTCATCCCCTCTACATGACCAAACCACTTGAAAGTCTGTACTGTCATTTTATTTTGAATTCAATCTACGTTCATTCAGCACTCATTCATTCTTGGTCCTATCTCTTTTTATTTGACCGCACACTAAGTAACTAATTCTACTGTATTCAATTTCACTTTCATGCTTCTTTTGAACATCCCCAACTCTCGCCTCTATATAACAAAGTAGGCAGAACACACTCACAAAGTTTTTCACAGCTGAAAGTAGGGCAAAATGAAAGGAATTGTGACAGAGAAAGACACAGGCTAACAGTGTAAACAATTCGAGTAAACCCTAGTAGAGATATAATCTATGGAAATATCATAAAACCAATTATGGTCTACAGGGATTCCTTGACTTACGACCACAATTGGGATCAGAATCTCCATCATCAAATCAGTCATAAAGTGAATAATTACATGACTGGCCTCAATTTTATGACCTGTCTTAACATGGTTGTTAAATGAATCACCATGATTGTTAAATGAATCCTGCAGTCATTAAGCATATCCAACTTCCCCAATGGGCCACAGGTCACAATTACAAAATGGCAGGATGCTGCAACTGGTTGTCAATGTGAGTTGGCTGCCAAGTGCCCAAATTGCAATCATGTGACTGCCGGAATAGTGTGATGGTTGAAAGTGTGGATACAGGACATAAAGCCATGGATGCTCAGGAGACTTCGGGTCAATCATAGTCTCTCATTGCAATCTACTTCACAGAGTTATTATAGGTGAAAATTGAAAGAAGGAACACTATCTTTTCAACACAAGCTTCTGAACAAAAGGCAAGGAGCAAACCAAACAGTAGATAATAATAATAATAAAAAATATGAAGCATACTTAAGCTCAGCACGCTAACTACAGCTTCTAGGAGAATGTTGTAGGAAATATACCTTCTCTTTCTCTGAGATTAGAAGGAAATATTTTTAAGGCTTCACATACCTGACTCATGCATTTTATGTTCTTCAAGTAAGGATATTTCTCCTTGACCCTCTTTGGTTTCTGCCCACAAGGAGAATTTGTAGGGAGTGTGGGGATCAAGGTCACTGAGGTTGAGGCTTAACTGGGTGGCTGGGATGTGGATGTCGCCAATGTCCATCTCTGTCTGATTGGCTAGGCACAGGATGGCAGAAGAGTAACAGGTCAATTATCAGAAAAGTATGCCTTTGTCATCCAACCTGCTGACCATATCTGATGGATTTTATTTCGCAGAACCTGTCAGCTTGGAGAAGGCGGTTATCATGCCAGAAAATGCAAATCCTGTTGCTGAATTGGCAGTGTTCAACAGGCATAAAACAGATAAGAAGGAACTATGCATTAAGGGAAGGAAGATGGGAGAGATATTAAAAATGGAATCTGATTTCTAATATATTGTGGCAAAAATCACTGAATGCTAGCTAGCGATTCTTGCCACAATATGCTAGAAATTAGATTCCATTTTTAATATGTCTCCTCAGTCTCTTTAACTCCCTTCAGAAACATGATTATCTACTTCCAAGGAATGGAAGAAAGATGTAATTATTTTGCTTTCAAAAAGCTACGGCCCATTCTGGTACCACATATTTTACTAAGACGTTAGTACATGGAAACCAGCATGGTAAAGATCCTGTGAAATCAGTCTCCACCTTGAAAAAATATCAAAACAAGTGGTAAATTCAACTTATAGCAAACAAGACTAGGGGGGAAATGTTAGGATTCTTGAAGTAACTGAAAGACTGAGGGTAGGATTATTCTGTATTGCAGCAGGTGGTAGGATTACAACATCAGGTGGAAACAACAGCAAAGCAAATTTCAGCAAAACATCAGGGAAGTATTTGATCTGAGAAGCAATTCTTCTTTGCTGGGGATTTTTAAGTACAGGCTAGATAGTCATCTCACAGAGATTCTCTAATGGCATCCTGATCCTTGATCATCTTCAAAGATCCTTTGACTCTAAGGCACTGATGCAGCAGTAATAATCACTCCAAGAAAGTTGCATCAAAAGCAACATAACTAAATATAAAATGTGTGTGAGGATTTTCCTCTCCAGATTCCTAGGATGCTGTGCTACAGACCCCCGAAAAACCCAGAGCTGCTACAGACTCACCTTGTTGGTATCCCAATACGTATCTCAGTAATCTCCCATTAGGGTATTTTGGAGGCATCCACTCTAACAATACTGCTGTGTCCGAGAGGTAGTTCAACTGAAAGAATTCAGGGATGCTAGGTACTGTGTAAGGAGGCAAAGAGAAATGGAGAGTGAAGGGCACAAGGAATGTAAATGGGAAGGAGAGGTTTATAAATGGTGAGAAGTGGGAAGAAATCTGTAGTAGACACAGCATGCTCCAGCTTTTTGGATTCTCCAGATACTTGGAACAAATTCCCATTATCAAGAACAGGCCCATCAAAACAAAAGATCTATCTGCCATAAACAAGCACTCATCACATAATTCTTAATTTATCTACTCTATCTGTCACTTTAGTATTGCATTTGCAACCAAAGCCATTAATAGTGGTCCTGATAGAATTAAATCACTGTTGTTATGAAGAGGAAATTAAATTATCCTACAGTAGAATGGATGGGAAACTTCAAGTCCCAAAGATAGGCATGTCTTGAGTCCTCTTTGACCACAATGCTGTATTGCAATTTTTCTGCCACTATGAGCTTAGGAAATAGAGAGTTTGATGTCTTTTCTACATGACATAAGATTACACACTACAAGAACCTATCATAAGCACACAAATTGGGAAATGTGCTGAGGATTACCAGACCACAAAAAGTGAGAGGCCCTGAGTTTCAGAAATGGATTTCTATGACAGCTTAAACCAATGAAACATCTTATCCTCAAGACCAAGATAGTACCTTTTCTATAACCTTTTAAGATTAAAAAATAAATAAACTTTTTCCCATAGAGCAGTGTTTCTCAACCTTGGCAGCTTTAAGTGCATGAAATTCTGGGAGTTAAAGTCCACAAATCTTCAATTTGCCAAGGTTGAGAAACACTGACACAGAACTTTTGAGGAAGAGGTTGTCAACCCAAGAGTCTTGTTTTCTCTCTATCTTTTGTTTTTACTGGTTTGCATTTTTATTGTTATGTTTTTAGAATTTGTGAATTTAGTATGAATTTTAGATGTTAGTCACCAAGAATCTATGATTAAGGCAGCATATAAATGATGCTAATGAGCCCTTCACTAAGTTTCAATAACATAAAGAAAAACCTAATTTCCTCCAATCCATAAAAATCCAGCTCTACCCACATACTCAGATATACAGTAATATACTTTGCCCACTTTCTACTATTACTCTTCCTATTGCACTACTAAGCCTCTTTATATTCTTTTACAACCCCTAAAAGATTGTCCATACCTACCATATCATTATTTTTGTATAACTGTGGTAGTAGCAATAACAGCAATAATTTCCCCCCTCAATATCTGCTTCATGCAAACTTTTACTTTTAAGACAATAGTTTCTACAAACTCATTAATTGAGTGGGCAGGGGAAGCTGTAGTTAATAGAGGCTCATTTTAATTTATTTGATTTAGGATCACCTTCCTCCAATCCAGATTTATGCTTTATACACTATTTCCCTGGTTGCATTACCATATTTTCTCGTAAAGTTAAAATATCATAAATGGGGTTGCCAGATAGGAAAACAGTTAGACAGCCTGGGATTGGTTTTGCTTCAGCACATTCCATGCCTTTCAAACCTGGACCTGGTTTGTGAGCAAAATATTTCTGTGCTCACAACTCACATTTCAACCCTTTCATACATTCTGTCCGATATTCTGCACATAATGCGAGGTCTAAATAAAGTAATATGGATAGAGAGAGCTTCTAGGAGAAGGAGCAGAAGTTGGAAAGAAGTTCAGCAGGTGCACAGAGGGAAGCAAAGATGGAAAGTTCTGAGAGCGAAAGGCTGCTGGTTCTTACCTCCCTCAGGTGTAACAAACTCCATGGCCTCGCTGCGGGGCCCCTCCCCCCGCCCATTCAACACTGCCAGCTGAACCTGGTACCGGCTCCAGGGCCTGAGGCCCCCCAGTATGACTTCAGACACATTCCCCAAAATCAGCAGTTCCCCGTGGGAATGGAAGTGAAGATGGGCCTGTCGACGGCTACGTTCTGCCAGGGTTCCCAGCCTGGAGTAATACACCTGGTGAAGGCGGAATTTCAGAGAAAGAAAGAGAAAGAGGGAGAAATTATTTGGTCAGACTTCAAGATACCCACATCCGCCAGCTCACTCAATATTGGCAAGGGTTTTTTTTGAAAAATGGCTGTTGTCGTAAGTTGAATCGCTCACTCCTCCCCTCCAAAATGTTTTGGAAGAGTGCCTCTGAGCATGTCAAGAATTATGTCTCCTTCTTAATTTGTATGAATAGAAGGCATACAAGGCCAAGATGCTTTTCAGCATGTATCAAATATTCCCTTCCCTGAAGGGTACCTTTAACAAGGAATCTCTCACAAAAAGCAGGGAAATGATACAAACAAAACATACAATTTCTGGGTTTACATTCAGTTGTAATTCTAGCCTGGTCAGTAAACTTCTGGCCGAATGGCAGTTCTATTCAGAGTCTTGCTGAAGTCCCACAGGCCAGTGTTTACCCTGAGTTTAAAAAACAAAAAAATTAAAAAGCAATTCTGCAGCAAATCAATCTCAGTTCTGTACCATAAACATCTGCATCTTGTAACCTGTGGGGATATATTATACCCAAGGATTTTCCACAGTTCATCTTATGTGGTGAAATTTATTCTGCGTCAGTTGACTCTTTTTAAATTGTTTTCTCTGGTTTTACTACTTGGAGATGCAATATTACAATAGCTTGGGAATTTATATGAAGGATAAAGTTTACAGTATGAAGGCAGTTAACAGGATCTATACAAGGGGTAATGTTTACAGTAATTGTGACAGAACAGATTTCTGTCTACCCATCCACTCTGGATCGGGAGTTTTCCAAATATTTTGAATTTTAACCCATAATACTCCAGGTAGTCTGCCCTTTGAGGATACTAGGAGTAGTACTATCGCACTTGGGCTGCAGAAATCTAGCCAGCCACTAGATATGTCTAATTCTAACATATCTTGAGGGCACCAAGTCTTTTAAAAAGTGCTTCAAATGTGGTCCTCCAGGATACAACACGAAGTTCTTATGCCATACCTTAAATCCCTTGAGATGTCCCCAAATTTTCTCTTTGTCGGGAAGGATCCAAGAAAGCTTGATGGTGGTGCTGTTTATCATCTCAATCAGCAGATCTTCAGGGACAGCCTCAGGCACTGGGGAAAAGAGAAATCCTTTACACTTGCAATTTCAGCAAGAAAGGAAGAGAAGATGGAAGTTCACTTCTACCACAATACATGGCTTTAGGAATTCTGCAAGTGCCAAGATTCCAAATCCCCCAAGAAAGCTCTGTTGTGAATGAATAATATTAAATAAAGTTATCTTGAGCTTGAAGTCAAGTGCAGGGTTCTGGCCCTGCACTTCTGATTGGCTGTTAATGGCAAGATCGGATTGGTCCGTTCAGGAGCATCTGATTGGCCATTAACAGGCCATTCTCATTGGTTAACGGAGCTAGCGCTCCCGGATTGCTATTGGTTGAATAGTTAATAAGTTGCCTATATAAGGAAGGCTATAGCAGCCATCGAGTTTGAGCTGTCACACCATGTAAATAAAGAGTTTGAAGTTCACTGTTTCTACCGGCTTGTCTCCATTATTCGCACCCATGCTCCAGACTTAACACTGGCAATGAGGGTGGGATTAGATGACATCAGAGCCGACGAAGACAACCAAGCACGTGGCTGAAACGCACAATGGCGGAACCATGTCCGGCGGCGTAGTACTACCCGCTCCGTTCGACCCAGCTCAAGAGGACTGGGAGTCCTACATGGACCGTTTCCAAATGTTTTAGGAAATGAATAATCTGAAGGATGCCACAACCAGGAAGAAACGGGCGGTATTCCTAACGCACTGCGGGCCGACGGTATTCAAAATGGCTAAGGCATTAGCGAAACCGGCTGAAGTGAAGGCCATGGACTGGGACGTCCAACTGCTACTAAGGGCCCACTATGCACCGGCCGTTCCAACGCTCGTAAGACGACACAAGTTCTATCAAAGAAACCAGCGGAAAGGAGAAAGCGTTGCCGATTTCATTGCAGACCTCCGGAACTTGGGAGGCCTTTGCGATTTCACCAACCTAAAGGAGGCCTTGAGAGACTGAGGTTAGACGCTCTAAACGTACAGAGCAAAATAATGGCTAAGGGTGACATTAGCCTTGCCGATGCCACCGCTGAAGCTACGGCAGCGGAGGCAACCAAGAAGTCAGCTGCCCAATTACGCCGGAATCGCGCTCCAGCACACCAACCAGCCAGCGAAGTTTCACCTAAGTCAGAAGGACAGCTTTCGACGGCCCACCATGAGGACCTCTCTTCATCATCAGACAGCGACGAAGAAGAGATCCATCGCCTGCGGTCCGACCGGGACCATTACCCGAAATCCCAGCAACTGTGCACTGGCTGCAGGGCTAACCATTACCATTCTGATTGCAAATTCCGCAACGCGCTCTGCCACGAGTGCAGGAAACGAGGCCACATCGGACGGGTCTGCAGAAGTCTCCTCGGACCCAGCCAGACCTCGAAGGGTACCAATCTCTGCCAATCGACAGGAAATCGTCCTGTAAGGCGAGAACCAGCAAACCACTCTGACAGAAACCGACCCATGAATCGCTTAACGAGATGGGAAGAGACTCACCAAACACTCACTATCGGCCACGCCTCTTCACTGGATGCCAAGAAAATTCGAGTCAAAGTGGACATCGAAAATCAGCCTTGCCAAATGGAAGTTGACTCGGGATCGTCTCTTTCAATGGTCTTCTGGAAGACCCTCAAGCAACTCATCCCCACTATCCGGCGCCAAGACCTTCAATTCCAATGGCTCGTGTTAAAGGACTACCAGGGGAACCGGATTCCAGTCGTAGGATCCAGTCAAGTCCGGGTCGTGTTCAAGAACCGCACAGCATACTTATCCCTAACGGTGATCGACAAGGACCGGCCTAGCCTGTTAGGCCTGCAATGGTTCGCACCACTTGGCATTGAAGTGGCAGGCATAAACCGAATCGGCGGCAGTGACTGGGAGGAGGACCTCGGCCACGAATTCAGGGACATCTTCGCGGAAAAGCTAGTCGAGTACAAGGGGACCCCGATATCCTTTAGCCTTAATCCAAAGATATCTCCCATCGCCTTAAGCCTCGTTGAGTTCCGTTCGTACTAAAGCCGAAAATCGATGAACAGCTTGATAAGTTGATAGCAAAGGGAGTTTTAAAGCCAACCGACCACTCCCCATAGGAAACACCAATCGTGACACCAATTAAGCCAGACGGCTCCATTAGAATTTGTGGGGACTACCGAGCCACCCTAAACCACGCCCTGCAACAAAATCCATATCCGGTGCCGGTGGTGCAACACCTCCTCCATTCCCTGGGGGGCGGAAAAGTCTTCGCTAAACTAGACTTAGCTCAGGCTTATCAGCAACTGCCGGTTGACGAAAAAACGGCACAGGCACAGACTATTGTAACACTCTGAGGTGCCTTTAAGTGTACACGGCTCCAATTCGGAGTCAGCGTAGCCCCAGGGATTTTTCAGAGCCTAATGGAGAGACTCTTGCAGGGGATCAAAGGTGTTGTCCCCTACTTTGACGATGTGCTCATTGCTGCCCCCACTCCAAAAATTTTACGGGATCGTTTAAGACTGGTTTTACAAAAATTCCAAGAAGCAGGCCTGAAAGTGAAGAAAAATAAGTGCAAGCTGTGTACAGATCGTGTTGAATTTTTAGGGTATTTGATTGACAGTCAGGGTATTCACCCTACCGATAGCAGATTGAGAGCAATAAAAAACGCTCCCAGACCCCGGAACAAGGCTGACCTCCAGGCGTTCTTAGGCCTCATCAATTTCTATAACATATTCTTGCCGCACAAGGCGACTGTCGCTGAACCTTTACATCGCCTACTAGATAAAAGAGCAATTTGGGTATGGGGTCACAGAGAAGAGCAGGCGTTCCTTAATGTAAAAAAACTACTGACTTCTGATGCTGTGCTAATGCAGTACAATGAGACTTTGCCGTTGAATATCACATGTGATGCATCGCCTTTTGGAGTGGGCGCCATTTTGAGCCATGTATTGCCAAACGGTTGCGAAGCCCCTGTTGTTTACTTTTCATAAACGCTCTCGAGAACCGAGCGAAATTATAGCCAGATCGATAAAGAAGCCCTGGCAATTGTATCAGCTGTTAAAAGATTCCATGAGTACGTGTACGGCCGGGCTTTTACTATAGTAACTGACCACAAATCATTGCTGGGGATAATCGCTGGGGACAAGCCAACTCCCTGCATACTTTCTCCCAGGATGACCCGCTGGTCAGAATTCTTGGCTGCCTACAATTATCAGCTACAATATCGCCCCGGTAAAGCCATTCCCCACGCCGACGCATTGAGCCGTGCACCGCTCCCAGAAACCATCAAAGATCCTGCACCAATGATGACAACGTTGCAGATCGAGACACTCCATACGCCGCCATTAACTGCCCGTGACATCGCGAGAGAAACAAAACACGACCCCATCTTAGCACAAGTCCTCACATGGGTAGAACGCGGATGGCCATTGGACCAAGTACCAGACAACTTCACACAATTCAAAAGTCATCAAACAGAGTTGTTCTCACAAAAGGGCTGTATCATCTGGGGTGATAGAGTCGTTATCCCAGAACGAGTTCAACAGGCACTGCTAAGAACCTTGCACGATGGCCACCCTGGCATCGTGCGCATGAAGGGCCTCACACGTAGCTATGTGTGGTGGCCAGGTATAAACAGACAAATCGAATCGTGGGTTAAAACTTGCCAGAGATGCCAAGAAGTAAGCAACGCTCCACCAAAGGCAACCCCAACCAAATGGGAGACACCGCGGGGACCCTGGTCCCACATCCATCTGGATTTTGCTGGGCCGACCAAAGGCCACACATTCTTGTTAACCGTTGACGCCTACTTGAATTGGCTCGAGATTCACCGAATGAGAAACATGACCACCGAAGCGGTCATCAAAAGACTGGAAAGACTGTTTGCAACCCACGGATTACCAGACGTTCTGGTATCCGACAACGGACCCCAATTTACCACGCTGTCTTTTGAACAGTACCTAGCTGACTGCGGTATCCGACATGCGCTCACTTCGCCTGCGGACCCTGCGGCCAACGGTAGGGCTGAGCGCATGGTACAATTTGTCAAGAGAACGCTACAAAAAATAGACTACAACAACATCGACGAGAAAACCGAATCCTTTTCCTACAGCACATCACACCTCACAGTGTCACCAACAAAATTCCCACCGAGCTGCTAATGGGGCGAAAGCTCCGCTTCCACCTCGACCGGTTACACCCAGCCTACGAACCGGAAAAACCACTCGGATCCAGCGGCCAATGCCGTACCTTCCAGGTAGGTGATTTAATATTCGCTAAAAACTTATCGGGCGATCCTCTGTGGGTAGAAGCGATCATAATCTGTGTAACCGGCCCAAAATCATACCTTGTACAGTGCCCTGATGATAGACTTTGGAAGCGCCACATAGATCAACTACGATCACGGCTGCAGTCACGCAATTCCGAACTCCCTTATGACCAAACTGAGGGGGGGGGGAGATACAGAGGAAGACGAATTTCAACTAGAGGAAAATCTTTTTGAAGGGATTGATAACGGAACTGAAACGCAGGAACAGGAACCAGGGATGGGAGTAAGTTCACCTCAGGGAGTTGCTGAAGATATTGGTGACGACGGAAACGCGAACTCTGAACCAGAGGCACCCCTGTCGTTAAACAACGATCTACCTCAGCAAAAGTGCAGCCAATTGCCAGGCACTCTGCAAAAATAAAAAAGACTGATAAAACAACCGTCCTACCTCAAGGACTATGTGACCGCGCCCCGTAAGCAGAAGCCGGGGGAAAGGGGTGTTGTGAATGAATAATATTAAATAAAGTTATCTTGAGCTTGAAGTCAAGTGCAGGGTTCTGGCCCTGCACTTCTGATTGGCTGTTAATGGCAAGATCGGATTGGTCCGTTCAGGAGCATCTGATTGGCCATTAACAGGCCATTCTCATTGGTTAACAGAGCTAGCGCTCCCGGATTGCTATTGGTTGAATAGTTGATAAGTTGCCTATATAAGGAAGGCTACAGCAGCCATCCAGTTTGAGCTGTCACACCATGTAAATAAAGAGTTTGAAGTTCACTGTTTCTACCGGCTTGTCTCCATTATTCGCACCCATGCTCCAGACTTAACAAGCTCTATTGGGGAATCCCTCTATTAAGATAGTCCCAAATGTCACAAAGTAGTACAATAACAAGCTTTTTAGGTATACAATATACTTTATCAAGTTGGAAGCAAAGTTAGCAAAGAGAAAAGAAAAATCAGAAATGGTGTTCCTCATCCTTCTGAGCGATATAGTGAACCTCCTCTCTGCCAGTACAAAAGGGAAATAAGTTGGAGTATCGCAGGAGGCACAAATAAATTAAAAGGAAGTGATAGAAGAAATCTCTAACGTACTGTGCAATCTTAGAAATGATTACTAAGGAATCTCCCAGTGAGGTTAGCTAAGTAGGTTCAATGCTGGAATACTAATTGGGTCAAGGTCTTCCAGTACTACACAAATTTTAGTTTGAACTTTGGGGAAAGTTTTAGTTGAAACTGCTGGCTGAACAAGTACGCAATGGCCCACACTTAATTTAGAAAATAAAATAAAATCCAGAAATTTCAAGGACCTGTCTCCAGTATTTTTTTTATTTACATATGACCAAGATGACTATGATGGTAATAGCAATAACTGAATTCTGTCATTAAAAGCTTCTGTATGTTTAAAACATCCAATTTTACAGGACTGTTGATGTAAACTGTTGCTTATCTTTTGGCAGTTTCTGCTGGGTACGGATGAGAAGTAGATCCTGCTCCATTTGTTTTACTGAGTTGTAAAACCACTCCCCATCCAACAGAGCTATCTGTCCTTGAAGGCAGCCAGATATTATGGGAGAAAAGCCACAATAGCCACAATCTCAACCTGGGCAGCTTTAAGTTGCCTGGATTTCAAATCCCAGAATTCTGGAAGTTAAAGTCCATGCATCTTAAAACCGTCTCAGTTAGCAAACATTTTCTTGCAGCAATTTTCAAATTAAGAAGCCTGCAAGGATGCTATAGATGCTTCTCATTGAAGGAAGCAAAAGTAACACATTTAAATCCTATTTAGAAAATAACTGTTACATAAACATGGGAGGTGGGGGAAATAGCCTTACATCTAAAAGACAATAAAGAAGATAACTACAACTTTTTTCTTTTTCAAAAACAAACATTTTCAGAAATAAGGATGTAAAAACTAGCTCAGAAATGTGAGAGAAATGGAAATCTTAGGTGCAGGGTGGAGAACAATGATAGCATAGCAATATTCTACTGAATTGTTTGAAAAAGATTGGTGCTCAGCATCTAATTTGGTTTCCTGCCGCGATTGGTACTGAAATAATCTACATTAGCTCCACCCTCCTCAGATAACAGATAACCAGAATTGGAAGGGACCTTGTAGGTCATCTAGTCCAACCCCATGCCCAAGCAGGAGACCCTACACCATTTCTGATATTTGATACCTCCTCCATTTGATACCTCCAGATGTGCTGGGATTAAAACTCCCTCAATTTGTAACATAGCTGAGTTTTGTTGAATCTATGGGCATAATGCGAATGGATCCCACATTACTCACCATCCTCCCCTGAGTAACCTTTTTTAGATTCAGGTTCCGGCCCTTTGCCAAAATCATTCAGTGCTTGCACTTTGATTTCATAAGGTGAGAAGACAGGGGTATCTGTCACCAGTACAGGAGGGTCTTCAATTTCCACCTCATCCCATTGGCCTTCATTCTCAAGCCGCCACTGTACATGATACTTTATCATTGGGGCATTCCACTCCTTGTGAGGCAAGGGCTGAAAAATAAGCAGGAGGAAGAGAGAAACTTACAACCAACAGCAACCTTGGGTGAGAGACAAGCTTCACTGAACGGGAACACTTTGGCAGAGCTCTTCCCAATAATCTTTTCCAGCTGTTTTGAAGTCTGCCCATGAGATCACTTTCACTCCTGCATAACAATAGCAAATCAAAGCTGTACGTTGGCTTCAAACAGAGGAAGGTACTGTAATTTGGTGACCTGCTAATTAATTTGGATTTTTACTCTTAGCAGCTCCAGCCAGCACAGCAGAAGAATGGTGAGAAAACACCGTACAAAGAGAAAACAGAAGCTTTGCATCATCTCTTACAATTCTAGAACTCTAAGTCCCCAGAAGAAGACCAAAGGTGAAAGATTTATGACAGACAAAATAATAGGCGTTTTGCACCACAGAGTGCATGGATTCTGCTGTCTTAAAAAGCTGCAGTGGCTATCAACTCTGCTTTTATTACCCTTTAAAAGATATTAGAAACTATCAATGCCTATTAGTCACAATATTTTCAGGATCAGAGGGAATAGGCCTCTTGACACTAATTGCTCAGGAACACGAAGAAAAGGTTTCTATCCTGCTCTTGTTAATCCTAGTATAAGATGTGAATGATTAGCGGGTGATTATTTGTTTGGGCAGCTTTTTTTTAAAAGTAAAGCCATGGAAGGGATAAATTAATTGTGTTGACACATAATGTCGAAGGTTTTAAATTATAATGATCTTGCATATATCTAAGAAAGCTATAATATACAGACTCACACCTCTTGCATAGTTTAAGTGAACCTCATTATAGCTTAGGATGAAAGGTGAGCCCATCCTCCTGACTGTAGCTTTCAATTAAAAGGAAAAATGGGCCATGACTTCACAGAAAGCAAGGTAAGAAATATCTGCGCAGAAAGGTATGGAGTTCTCATGACCGATGTACTCATGCGATTGCATTCAGAATTGGCAATCTTTGCAGGTCAACTGGTGCATATCAATAGATGCTGCAGTTTAGCACAACTGTGGTTAGAAGACTGAGAAACATAAACCCACTCCATCTTGGAACTGGATTCAAGGAGACAGCCTGCCATCACAGGCAGAATAGAGGATATAAGTTCAACAGATCTTTGAAACATTTAACTGTGCAAGATAGGATAACCTGTTACAGGAACATATTCAGCTGAAACAGATGACAAAGTTAGACCTTTTGACTTTTAAGCAAAAAAGAAACCCTTGAAAAATCACTGAAATGTCACATTTTTTCCCCTAGCAAACTTAGAAATAAAAGTCCATCTTAAGGGCACAGGTTTTTCTTAGAATTAGCACAGTGACCTTCTTGTAAGTTGAATGTCTGCACAGGAGAATTGATGCTGTCAAATGGAGGCCTTGGAGATTGGTGAAATAGATCCTTCTGTCTCCTTGAAAAAACAAGTTTTCTCAAATAAACAGAATATCCCAGTGAGAGTATCAACCTTCAGTTGCCTCTGTCACTGTGGGTTTATTAAAATGCATAGTGACACCAGTAGTAGCTGGAGGAGGCAAGAATAAATCTTAGTAATGTGAAAGATTAGAGCAAACACTTATAAAATGATTTAATCTAGTCATGAACCATCTGCCAATTTCTGATCATGAACAGAACTTCAGACACTGCTTGTTAGTAGATGCCAACACATGTGGGCTGAGCAGAAGAAGAGAAGATGCAAGGCTTCAGATTAGGGCATCCATTTGTGGAATGATTACATCCAACTTAACATGGCTGGCTGGTTTTCTATATTACCAGTGCAATGTCTCCCTGAATGCATCCATTTCAGAGATTTGAAGTTAAGCAAAAGCAAATCTGCTAAGGAACCACAGATGTATTTGAATAAATGGAAGATGTTTTGAAAAGTAATTTTGGAAATCTAGTAATTTGAACATGGAAGTTTAGGGACATTTAGCATTTGAATGAAATGAAATTTGTTAAGTCTGGGCAGTGGGTCCCAAGGAGAGACGAGACTCGAAGTAGTGACAACAGTTCTTTATTAGGAAACCAGATACTGAGACAAGGCTCCAAGCCGAGGCAGCTCCTTTTATAGAGCTGGCTGCGGCTAGGCAGCCTATGACATGCATTTGAGCTTGTCGTGCTTGGTTTCACCCAATCGCAGCAGCCGAATAAGAACCAATCAGAACGCTTAGTTTTGTCCAATCACAGCCCGGCTTTTCTGGACCAATAGGAATGCAGGCATACAAGCCTGCTAGTATGGAACACCCCTCCCCTCTTGGTTCCGTCCAAGGGGTGGGTAAAGTAATCACGCAAGTAGGCGGGCCTTCGTACCTGCCTACTAGACTTGCGCAGTTCACAATGTCTCTGTTCACCACCGGGTTCGGACGGGCTCTGCGTCGCTCTCAAGCTGCAAGATGGAACTGCCTGGAAGGGTGAGCCGGTCCTCTGGCTGCGACTCCCGCCTGGTGATTCCGGGTCAGTTGAGTCATTTGCTCTGCTGCTCCCACCTGGGCTCTCTGGGCTGGTGGAGCTTGTCCAGCTGCTGCTTCCAGGCGAAGTGCCCATCTACCATGACTCCCTTCTGGCTGGTAAGTATTGTTGGTTTTTATTTAATGTCTGTGGGGGGTGTTCTACTTGTACAGATGTTCATTCATTTTCTGAACTTGAGGTTTCCCCCCCCCCTCTGATTTCTTGGTTAGAGTCTATGAGGGGGGAAACGGCCAGCCTGGATCTTAGCTGGTCAATATGACATTTCCACGACCTCCCATCGGTGGTCTCGAGCCAGTAGGAGTGGGGGCCTATGACTTGGGTGATTTTTGCAGGGATCCAAAGTGGGTCCCCTGTAAAGTTTTTGGCAAATACAGTGTCTCCTACCTTGAAGGCATGGTGCTTGCTGCTGGAACCAAGGGGTTTTTCTGGGGTGTAAGCAGGGTGCGGGCGGTCTAGAGGTGACCTGAGTCTTCTGCCCACTAACAGCTCTGCTGGGCTCTTGTTGGTGGTGGTATTTGGTGTGATATGTTGTAGAAGAAGCATCCTGGTGATCTGCTTGTGGATGTTGCCATGTTCCATTTTGTGCAGAGGTTTTTTTTGTAAATTGAACCATGCATTCAGCTCTACCATTCGCCGCTGGGTGAGCTGGCGATGTCAATGTGTGTCGGATGCCGCAGTCTGCCAAGTATTGTTCAAGAGCCAAGGCGGCAAATTGTGGCCCATTGTCAGAAACAATGACATCTGGCAGACCATGCGTTGCGAAAAGTCTATTTAATTTCTTGATGACAGCTTCCGTGGTGGTTGTCTTCATTGTGCTCACCTCGAGCCAATTTGAATAAGCATCAACAGTGATTAAGAAGGTGTGCCCCTTGGTTGGCTCTGCGAAGTCAATATGGATGCGCGACCAAGGGCCTCTGGGTGTTTCCCATTCTAATGGTGGGGCCTTAGGGGGAGCCGAGCGAGTCTCTTGGCATCTGTTACAAGCGGCGACCCAGGTTTAATTTGCTTGTCCATGCCTGGCCACCAAGCATAGCTCTTGGCCAGGGCTTTCATGCGCACAATACCAGGGTGCCCGTCATGCAGCAAGTCTAAAACTTTTTTCTGTAGTGTCTCTGATATTACTACCCAGTCTCCCCACAACACGCAACCTCTTTGCAAAAAGAGTTCAGTTTGCCAGTTTTTAAATGGTTTAAAAAGCTCGTTTGGTTTGGTTTCTGGCCATCCCCTCTCCACCCAGCTGAGAACTCGCGCCAAGCGTCTGTCCTTCCTAGTTTTGTGGGTGATGTTTTGCACTGTTACTGGTGGCATGGGGATCGTTTCAATTTGCAAGACTGGTAATGTGGGTGCTGGGTCTTCTTGCAAGTCTGGCAAGGGGGAATGGTTTAAGGCATCGGCGTGCGAGATTGTCTTGCCAGGGCGATGTATCAATTTGTAATTATAAGCGGCAAGAAATTCAGACCATTTTGTCATTCTAGGTGACAAGATATGTGGGATGGGCTTGTCACCTGCCAATATGCCAAGTAGGGGCTTATGGTCTGTAATAATGGAAAATGTCCTACCATAAATGTATTCGTGGAATCTCTTTACTGCTGAAACGATGGCGAGGGCTTCTATAGTTCCTCTCTGGCTTGGACAATGTTCTGGAAAAGAATGCAATGGGGGCTTCCATTCCATTTGGTAAAATGTGGCTCAGGATGGCGCCAACCCCGAAAAGCGATGCGCCGCAAGTAACAGTCATTGTATTGCATGAGGACTATGTTTGAAGTCAAAAGGTTTTTTATCTGGTGAAAAGCGTGCTCTTCTCGCCGTCCCCATATCCAGGAAGCCTTTTTATCAAGGAGTCTTTGCAGAGGTTCTGCGACAGTCACTTTCTGGGGTAGAAAAATGTTATAGAAATTAATGAGTCCGAGGAAGGCTTGGAGGTCCGTTTTGTTCTTTGGTCTGGGGGCTGATGGCTTTCAATTTTTTATCTGTGGGGTGAATTCCTTGTTTGTCAAGGAGGTAGCCAAGAAATTCAACCCTTTCAATGCATAATTGGCACTTTTCCTTTTTCACCTTGAGGCCAGCGTCTTTGAATTTCTGTAGGACCGCCCTCAGTCATTTTTCCAATTGTTTTTTGGTAGGGGCTGCTACCAGAACATCGTCGAAATAGGGCACGACTCCTTTAATTCCCTGCAGCAATCTCTCCATTAGACTTTGAAAAATGCCCAGTGCAACGCTGATGCCAAACTGGAGCTGGTTACATTTGAACGCCCCTCTATGTGTCACTATTGTTTGGGCTTCGACAGTTTCAGTATTGACTGGCAGTTGTTGATAAGCTTGAGCCAGGTCGAGCTTTGCAAAGATCTTGCCACCCCCTAGTGAGTGCAGGAGATGTTGGACTACTGGCACCGGGTAGGTGCTCTGCTGCAATGCGTGGTTGAGGGTGGCCTTGCAGTCATCACAAATTCTCAGGGAGCCATCGGGTTTGATGGGGGTGACAATTGGGGTCTCCCAACGGGCATGATCGATGGGTTCTAACACGCCTTGCGCTATTAGTTTGTCTAATTGTTCGTCTATTTTAGGCTTGAGTGCAAAAGGCACTCGGCGCGGCTTGAGACGGATGGGAGTGATGTCAGGGCTGAGATTAAAGGAAATAGGGGACCCCTTGTACTTGCCTAGATGTTCACTAAAGACTTCTTCCTGGATGAGCGTTGCTTCCCAGTTTTCATCTTCTGTGTGGTTGATGCCTGCCATTTCGATCCCCAATGGTGCGAACCACTGCAACCCAAGTAGGCTGGGTCTGTCTTTATTGACGATTGTGAGTGGTAGGATGGTGGTGTGGTTTCTGAATGAAACTTGAAAATGTCCAGTGCCAATGACCGGAATGCAATTACCTTGATAGTCTCTTAATATTAGCTTCTGGTCGCTTAGCTCTTGGCGGCGGATGCTGGGAATTAGTCTTTTGATGGTCCTCCAGGAGACCATAGAGAAGGAGGAACCGGAGTCTACCTCCATGGTGCAAGGCTGATTCTCAATGTTGACCTCTACATGTATCTTTTGTGCGTCTATTGATGAAGCGTGGCCGATGGTGATTGTTTGGTGCGTTTCTTCTCTTCTGGGTACGTCAAGGAACTTCCTGGATCAGCTGTCCCGGTTCCATCGGCTGTCATTATGGCGGTCCTGGTTTATGGTGGGGGTGCCATCTCTTCTTCTTGGGCTGTTTCCCCATCGTTGGGGGCTGGAATTTCGTTTGTTATGGCATACTTTGGCAAGATGCCCTCGTTTTTCGCAAAAACGGCAAACAGCGTCCAGGAACTTGCATTCGGAATGTGGGTGATTTCCTCCACAGCCGGCACATTGGTAACTCGACTTACGACCGTGCCGGTCTCGTTGCTCGTGTTCTGACTGAAGTCTGTGAATTTCTTCCTCTTCACTGTCAGAAGGGGATTCGATGTCGCCGTGGTGGGTGGATGCTGCATGTTTGTCTGCTGTGGTTGCCGTCTCACTGGTGGGTTGGCGGTCATTTCCATTTGAACGCCGCATTCGCACCGCTGATTTACAGGTGGCCTTGGCTGCGGTGGCTTCGGTTACGGCATCGCCGAGGGAGATGTCCCCTTTAGCCATCAGTCTGCTTTGGAGAGTTGGGTCTTTCGGGCCGAGGACGACTCGGTCACGCATGGCCTCGTCTAGATTGGCAAATCCGCACAAGCCTCCTAGGTCCCTCATGTCGGCTACGAACTCTCCAACGCTCTCGCCCTCGTGCTGATCCCTCTGGTAAAAGTCATGCCGATGGATGAGAATCAGCACCGCCGGGGCGCAGTGGTTCCGGAGGATGGGAGCTAGGGTATCCCAATCCATGGTCTTGACGTCTGTTGGCTTCACGAGTGCCTTGGCCATTTTAAAAATGGCGGGTCTGCAGTGTGTTAGAAAAACCGCTCGCTTCTTGCTGCCGGTGGCGTCCTTCAGGTTGTTTGACATTTGGAAACGATCAATGTAGGACTCCCAGTCCTCGCTGGCCAGATTGAATGGTGTGAGTGGCACGGCGCTGCTGGCCATCTTGCAGGTTGTCTATGCACTATCTGCCACGTGCTAGTCAGCTCTGTTGTCTCAGTATCCCACCTTCATCGCCAGTGTTAAGTCTGGGCGGTGGGTCCCAAGGAGAGACGAGACTCGAAGTAGTGACAACAGCTCTTTATTAGGAAACCAGATACTGAGACAAGGCTCCCAGCCGAGGCAGCTCCTTTTATAGAGCTGGCTGCGGCTAGGCAGCCTATGACATGCATTTGAGCTTGCCGCGCTTGGTTTCACCCAATCGCGGCAGCCGAATAAGAACCAATCAGAACGCTTAGTTTTGTCCAATCACGGCCCAGCTTTTCCGGACCAATAGGAATGCAGGCATACAAGCTTGCTAGTATGGAACAAAATTAAAATATCACTTATATTGTCATTTATATTATATAGGTTTTCCATGAGAAAGATATGGGTTGAATGAAGGATTTATACCCATTACCTAAAGTGTAATGTAGGCAGTACCTGGAGTATAGGTAGGGCATTAATTGAAAGCTAAAAATGATAACTGTTTCACAAAAGGAATGTTTTTATCTTCTAGAGAGAATGTAGAATGTAAGTCTGACTTCTGGGCCAGAGATTATAATGAAAGGCTATCAGATTGTGATGAGCATGCATCAAAGTTGAAGGGATTAGAAGCAAATGTTGAGGCAAATGTTGGGTTAACTCAATCTCAAAATTCAGGAGTAGATCCATGGAATGTAGAAGTAGAGTAATAAAAGGAGTAATTCTTTTTTAATATATGAATCAGCTGTGAGTCATGCAATCAAAGAAATGACGTTTAGACTTTTTTCCTTTCATTTCCTTTAAGCAAAAGAAAAACTGAAGAATATTACACTTTTAATAGCAAAGTTGGAAATAAAAGTCCATCGTAATATTACCAGAATATTACACAAAGAAATGTGGGTGTAGACAAATCTGTAGCCTTTGGGTATTGTTCTTGATTGAAAATACCTTCTCCAAGCAAGATTTTTATTCACAGTGCCTTCATTAACAAGCCATTGTTGAGATGAGGTTTTACAGGAATTTTAGTAACTGAATTTATGCAGAACTAATTTATTACCTGACCTAAAATAGCTTAGGAAGGGGATTTACCCCATTTCTTCTTAATTGTTTTTCTCACATATTGAGAAGACAAGCAGATAATCAAAATTCAGCCGAGTTACCAAATCTTACAGCTGAGTTTACCAAATCTGAATTTAAATCAAGCTGTGACCTAATCATCACAAAAAATACATGGGTATTTCAATTATGCAGGAAGCAGAGGCTTGGTTAGCAGGTGCTATTTATTTCATATTTCCTCTGGCTTGGAGATAGGAAAGCCAGCTTCCAATATTCATAGTAAAAGAGGAAGGTATCACTCACAATGGGCTAGATAACTGAGCCCATCCCATCTAAATTCCCAGGAAAGAGAATAGTATTTTAAAAAGACACTCTTTGTAGCTCAAATTAAGAGATCTGAACATCCCAAAGTAGTGTCCATCTTATTAGAACATATTGTTCTTCGATGGGAGTAAATAAAAAAACACGAGTCTGAAGAATCCAGTTACAGCAAGAGGTTCCTGTCCCTCAGCAACAGATTAGTCTGTTGTGTTTATTCTTTGATTTTCCATCTTGTTATGACCTCTTCCTATGCCTGCAGACAATCCACTCTTGACTGCAGACTGCAGACAGTCCACTCTTGATTTTTGTTGTAACATTCAAATCATGGCACCAGAAAGCAGTCAAATTGGAAGTCCTAAAAGGACTATGGAATAGAATATGCTGCTTTTTCTGCCCCTGGGCTCATGGCTACCACAACAGATAGCAGCAACAGAGCAACAGATGAAAAAATGGAACATGGGGCAGAAGGGAATGAGCCTGCCAAAGATTTTCATGCTTGTTTTTAAACCATACTTTCATTGTCTGTACATTAAATCCATCAACTAGGGATGTGTATCTGGATTCTGGTGAGAACACGAAAAAAGGCTTTCTTTGTTGGTGGGCCCTTCTTTATGGAACATCACTCCTCAAGAGGTACAGTTGACCCTCATCTTGTTGTTTTTCCAAAAAGCCCTAGAACAAAGTTTTGTCACTGGGCCTGGGGACCATGAATGGAGATGGAGCCAATCAAGAGTCTGATTTGATTGTGTTATAGGTCTCATGGGGAGTAGAATGAGTTTTTTTTAATGGGTTTTTATTATATGGTGGATTCTTTTAAATTTTGTAAGCCACCCAGAGTCCCCTATGTGTAAGATGGGCCGCTACATAAATTTGTTTAATAAATGAATAAACTTCCTTTTTGAATGTCAGCCTGAGTAGTTATGTCATGACCAATTGTTTGCCATGGGTAGTCACCCAGGTAGTCATTCAAATAAGAAATGCATTACTTTTCCATCTCTTGATACAACATGAGGTAAGCAGCAATGACCAAATCTGGAAGGAAGACGCTGCTTAAGAAAAGGTTGAGGAAACCATGCATTGGAAGCACCACATGTCTCCAAAACATCAGCAGGTGGAGGCACAAAGACAGAAGAGATGGGGTCATCTTTACTTTTCTCTAGAACTGAGTGCCAAAGAAATTGCGGCAGCCCTTTTACAGTCAGGCTGCTTGCGGCTGCAGCCAGTGACGGCTCTTCAAATTTCCCGCCGCCATGGACCGACCAATTGCAGGTAAGTATGTTAATACATGACAATTTCCATAACCAACTTCCCCTTTTTCATGAAGAGAAAGACATTTCTAATTCAGGAGACAAAAAGCAACTGGCATCTTTGAAATGTGTGGGATTTTACATGGCATCTTCCTCTAGGCGCTACAAATGAACCATGTGGAACAACCAGTGCCAGGCCAGCTGTAGCAGGAATAGCAGCTGAATTTGGTAGAAACCTCCCTGAAATGAAGCATCTGGCATCAGTTCCCTCTGGGAATTCAGCCAAAATAACCTATCACTATGACAAGCGTGACAATTCAGGGACAATTCTGGAAGAGAAACACACTGGTGTGCTGCCACCTATTTTTGCTGAAACGCAAACAACACAGCAAGCCCAAACAGAGTTAAGTGACTAAAATAGACAATTGGGGTGTGGGGGCATACACTGCTTCAACACAAACATAACTTGCAGACCTTGCAATACACACATTTTCTGTCACTCCCACACACATAGCAAATTGACCACTGGCACACATGACAAGCTAAAGAAAGAAAGATTCACCATGAAGTAGCCCATATGATTTTGAATGGCACAGGAAGCCAGCAAAGTAATAGCAATTTAACATATTTTCACAAAAGCAACTCTTTATTGCTGTAAACTTCCTTAAGTGCTTACAGATGCCTAAAGGCAAAGTACATGTTTAATAATAAATAAATAAACCACAAAAGGGAATGTGGGTGTAATAAACATATAGCATCAAGAGCTTGATGATACAGAATGATCTTTGGTTCCCATTTAAATTATTAAATGAATTAGGTAGAAATAAATCACACTTTCTCAGGAGGAAATGCCACCATCAAGAAGATGTCATTAAAAATCCCTTGCGAACTCATCCACTTGATCTCTGGGGGTGGGATATAAACAAAGACAGCTGGAGTTTCTCATAAAATGTGGCCATGTTTAGATATATAACGGTGTGAACTGAAAAGATTCAAGAATAGAGATAAACTTCCATTCCAAAGATCCTTTAGGGCACAATTGTTTTTATAGCATTGCAAAATTTGGGTAAAATTTGAACTGGATGTGTGCAACTGGATTTGGAAAATGCTAATTGCTTTGAAGGCAGCAGTGATACCCCTCCTCCTGAAGAGACCATCCTTCAATTCCACCATATGGGACAGTTTCAGGCCAATCTGCTCCAAGGATAAAGAGGCTTGCAAAATCCAAATGTAGATCTCTAATCATGTATGACGTATAACTATAATTGGGACCAATTCCTAAGTGAGTCACAGCCAATTTTAAAGCCTTTTTTTTTTTTGGCCACAGTTGTTGAGTGAATAACTGCAGTTCTTAAGTGAATCATGTGGTTGTTAAAAGAATCCATTTTGTCCCATTGATTCTGTTCTTGGAAGCTAAACCAGCAAGGTTGCAAATGGCAGTCGCACAATCCCGAGATACTGCAACCATCACAAATATATGTTGGTTGCCAAACAGTCAAATTATGATTACCTGGTCATGAGGATGTTATGATCATCGTAAGTGCAAGGACCAGTCATAAGTCACTTTTTTCAGTGCCATTATAATTGTGATTAGTCATTAAATGAAAGGTTTTAATTTGTGAACTACCCATATGTTACTTCCTTTGGGGGTCTATTTAAGTCTCCTATGTGCCTGACAATGTTAAACGCATGGATTGTGTTCTGGATTGAACTGTATTTGTACAGACATGCTCAAGGACCTTATACATTAGAAGAAATTTTTCCATGAAAAACAAATCCATCAATCTTGAAAAATTACCATCAGAATTTCTTTTCAGTAAAAATTCAACAACTCTAACAATCATTTCTTGCATTACAACATAGTCCTACAAATGATGCTAATGGCATTGAATCTGTGGGTGATGAGCACAAGAGAGCACTGAGATGAAAGAATCAATATTTTACCGTCCAGGTGATGATCATATTAGTGGTTTCATTTCCTTCTCCTCTGACATCAGTTGGGTTTCGCTCAGGTGCTGGAAAACAAAGAGACTAGAATTCTACTGGGATGTCTATATGTTTTGAATCAACCAAGACCAAATATCCACTGGGTCTTCCAGACTGAAAATGCCTGTCCCAGAGGCATTAGGAGCCAATGTTTGTGGGGCAATACTATTTGGTGCATGGCATGGTTGTGTTATCTTTTACAAGGACCATTGCCCATAACAAGGATCCATCCCTATAGCCTTCTTCCAGCATCTTGAACTTTCTTACCTGCAGGATCTGTGGCATGACTGGCAGACCTGCTGCTTAATTCACTTTTCCCCTGGTCATTGCTGGCCTGCACATAGAAGTTATAACTTCTGAATGGAGCGAGGTGAAGAATAGCCCATGGCTGGTTTCCTGGGACAGTGGCTAACCATTCCATTTGTTCTGGCCCAAATTTGGTTTCTTCACAAAACACGTTATATTCTGTGAGGGAGAAGTTCAAATGACTAAAAAAAAAAGCGCTTATTAAAATTGCTATCACCTTTCAACTAGGCCCCTGTGGCTTTCCTAGGTTCATGCTACAAGCTGAGCTAAAATGCACCTGTACATAGATGAAGCTAATTTTTGGTTTGGCGTGATGTGCAAATCCAGGCATTTCAGCACCTTGATTGACTGAATAGTTTCTGCATTTCTACACATATACAGAAACGGAGAAATGTAAAGATGGTGTTTTCACCAATGTGTGCTTTATATCTAGCTTCAAAATTCAGGGATATCTCCAAAGAAGCACTGAGTAGTCATTTTACACATCACAGACAACTGCATCCTTTCAATCCGTCTTTTTAATTGGATTGCTTTAAATTGTGCAAAGTCACAAGTGACAGTGGCAATCTAAACAAAGAAAAATAAAGTGGCTGTCTATGGTGCTTTCTAGTCACAAATATTTTCTAAGTGCTGCTGCAAGGGAACAATAGAAGCCAGCCAGGAATGACTATGATCGACCTCTTGCTTTCCTCGACCCAAATGGCTCCCAAGCAGAGACAGCCATGGGAGGGTTCAAAGGATGAAAGCAGTGCTGTAATGTCAGCTCGGCCCCTTCTGTACCTGTGTCGTGACCCCGCATGCGGCTACAAAAGGGGCCAAGGTTGTGGTGCAACAGTGCTACTTTTGTCATTTTGATGAAAGCAGCAGGCCACTTTTCAAAGGGGAAAATCCACACGTTAATCAGAGGTCATTTCTCCCTAATGGCGAGACACTTGGCACAATTCCTTACCTTTTATTTCTCTGTTGTGATCATCTCCAGGTGTCCATGTCAGCTTTACCTCATGATTCTGCTGCCTCTGCAGCTCCAGATTTGACACAGAGCCAGGTTTGCCTGATAAAAAAAAGACAGTAATGAAACAGCTGCTCACCTGCCTGTCCTCACTACAGAAGAAAAATCCAAGATTTTTTCCCCAAACAGATTTTCCAAGCCTACCCACCATGTGAAAATTTGAATTATTTTATTTTACCTTCAGGGACAGAATTACAACATTAATTATTACAAATTATATGCTCACAGCATTAAATTTGTAGCCTTTAAGTTTAAAGTTATTGATTGATTAAATATAATTAAAACTAGCTTGTTTAAACAGAGCCTTATTTCTGAAAATTATGAACTTATCTGTCAGTTTTCTGTACATTTGTGGTTCAAAGCCATTATTCATTTCAGTCTGTATTTTTATAACACACTAGAAACAAATTAACCTCATAAAAAATCGGCAAATGTCTGCTTTGTCTTATACACTATGTTTTTATATGTAAATGAAACATAAATTATATTCCATATGTATGTAAATTATAGCATTTACATTTATAGATTTTATTTTACAAGTCACTTGAACTGCCAAGATGGACAGCAAATGAATTTGATAAATAAATAAATTTTGTTATCAATATTTAGAATTCACCACATTTAGTGAATCATCCAGCTTTAAGAGTTAATCTCCTCCCAAATAATATCCCACTAAAATTAATTAATATCCCACTAAAATAATTATGTTTTTATTGTTGTAAAAGTGCTGTTCTACAGATGGTTTTGCCAGAAATATACCTGGGCCAAATTGCAAAAATAGATACACAGCAAAAAACTAGTGCTTTTTTTTTAAAAAAAAAACCAATTTGTTATCCATGCAGCAGGAATATCATGGCATCTCTTTAAGATTTCCCTTGTGTGAAGTTTAACCTCAAGAGAGAAACAATCCAGAACTAATCTTTCCTTTTTTTGATACTTGCCATACACCAAAAAATTGGCACTTTTTTCTACAGAGTCAAGGGTGGTCCAGGCCAGGCAGCTGTATGTTCCTTGATCAGAGAAGTCCACATTGGTGACTTTCAGGGACATGTCACCAATGATGTATCTAGGGAAAGACCAACATTCAGAGTAAAGTTAATGCAAATGTCCTTTGAACCCTAAGTTTTTATTCAACATGATTGTTGATCTTTGAACTTACTTGTTATTGTTATCTGATTCTTCAATATCTTTTCCATCTAGGCGCCATTGGATACCACGTTTTGGAATACTCTCATCAAACAGTACCTTGCAGTAGAAGGTCACACTCTCACCTTGCTTCTTTTCCATGTTGATAGGTCCCTCTTCAATCTGTGTTGCTCCTGGAATAGAAATGGAATATTGTATTGTAGCCTCTCCATCTGTGAACTCTTACTGTGGGTATCTATTGTCCTCTCATACATTTATCCCATGTGGCTTGGTGTTTTTTCATTATTCTTCAGCATGGCTTGAATGCATCCTAATACAACTATGACTGGCCCAAGACATTTTCCAGCTTGAAAATTTTCTCTTTAAGGAAGTAAAACATGATTCCTTCCACTGAAAATTTGTCCTACACTTTTCACAGAGACTGTCTTCTTAACGCAGACTGAACCACAAACAAGACAATGTTTGAGGCTAGCACATGCCTTGAAAGGATCCAGAAAAAAACATTTTCAACCAACCTGCTAGTGCTACTCTTTTATTAAGTTCACATACAGCTTAATCATGCTTTACTCAATTGGGCTAATTTTGGGTTTGCACAATGCATTGAACCATAAAGGGTCCATGTGGGCTGAATTCACAATTTGGTAAGCTAAAATGTTGTTAGTTGCTGGTCTATGGTTCGGTGTATTGTGAAAACATTCACATCTGATAGCATTACGGTTCTCTAAAGCATCAATACCTTTGCTCCCAAGTAAAACTGCCATCTACTTAATTTTAAATAAAAGTCTTCAGGTCATTTTCCACATTAAGAGATTATCTTTAAGCCATTCTCCACACTGCAGAAAAGACAATACATCTTTAGGTGCAAAGAATTTATTAGCAAGCATAAATAAACACCAACTTCTCTCATCCTCATCCCAGGAGGGATATGAACTCTTGGAAAGGCTTGCCAGATTAAAAGCTTAGTTTGAGGCCACAGGTAGATGACCTGGCAGAACCTTACCCCATGGGCATTGGAAGGGGGGCAAGGAGGAGGCAGATGATGAAATGAGCACCACAACATTGTATGTCGTGTGCTTGTGTGTAAGGAATAGAACATCATGACACAATGCTCATTTCATTGGATTTTACAGATGCCTCTGATGTTATAGTACGACCATCAGTGGCATAACCTGCCACATCTACTAATGAATGCTGTGGAAGAAAACAGTTTTAGAGAATTTAGCTGAAAGCCACAGTACTTTGTTCCAGGTTACTTCCTTCCTATCACATCCCTTGTGGTCAACTATTTTCTGTCATATTTCTCTTTGATTTAATGCATGGTTGGAAAACCTGGTCTCACTTTTGACAACTAGGCGGGCAATGATGGAGACATTGTTTTGATCATTCTCAGCCAAGCATGTGAAGTTTCCTGCATCTTCCCGTCGGACTTCCTGAAGTTTCAGGGATCCATTTGTAAATATAAAGATTCGTTCGTCTTTTAGGGCAGGGTTCATATCTTCCATAAACCTGGGAAAGGAAAACAAGAAATGGGTATGACAAACAGAGATCTCTCTACTACATCTCAGCGCACTAAGAGTTGCTGCCATTTGTTTTGCAGCACAACCCAGCTCTTAGTAATTTTTTCATATATAATACCTTTAATTGCCTTTCTTTTGCTTAAAGTGCTATTTTTCTTAGGGCTTTACGATATTTTACCTAATATTGCTTATCCCAAAAGAGAATAGAACAATGGAATATGTATGTTTGATTTTTCTCTCCCTCATATAACTTCTGCAATTTCTCAATATACTAATAGTATAATTGTGTTTTTCACTGGCCCAATTCTCTTCCTCCATTGGCACTGGCATTTGGCCCCTTGGTTTGCTATATGACAGAACTAGGCTAATAAAATCCAAAGAGGCATTTGATCTTCCAAGTAAAAAAGACTATTACTGAGTGATACTAAGAGAATTTTGATATATAAAAGGAGCTATGTAAACAATGTCAAAGCAGCTGTGGACAAATCAAAACACATTGTGCTTTCTGAAAATGACCCAAAATAGAAAGCGTACCACTGCACTTTAGGTCTGGGAGCCCCAAAAGTCTTGCAATGTAGGATCACTATTTGGTTCTCCACCACAGCATACTCTATGCCATCAGGGGTCAGGATCTCTGCTGGCAACCCTGGAGTAAAATAAAAAGGCCAATAAGTGTAAGGCAAAATACTTATCTCCTCAAGAAATCCTACCTAGCCCTAAGTCTTGTCAACACATGTAGCACCCCAGAAGAAGGGCATTGTAAGTCAATGAAAAACAACCAGAAAAAAAGGATCCGTACTCAGCATATTCAGGTTTTTTTTTTAAATGCCATGATGGTGGACACATGGGCCAGAAAGCAGGTAAGAATATGTCTTCTTCTCATGAGACTGATAAGTTAAACAAACCTTCACTTTTTAATATATTTCCTTCCTTCCTGTCCTTAAGTTAAAGGCTTCTGGGAAGAGCCATTGCTAAACCCACTGCACACTTCCTCAGTGGGGTGCAATTTCCAATGCCACATCATGCCATTAATTTGGAGGCAAAAAGGGTCTTTGTCACTGTAAGGCCTTTGTCATCAGGACTGAACAAAAAGAGAAGCAGACTCTGTGCATAATTTATGAATACTGAATGCCATTCCCTGCAAAGGTGACTGAAGTGCAGACTTCATTCATTGTTGCAGGAGAAGGAGCTAATGGAAGAATTTTAAAGTGAGAACAATGGAATAGCCTTTGCTAGTTTTTTGCCTGTCCTCTGAGCTGTGAGCAGCCCCATTTTCATTCAAAGTGGAGAGATGAACTTACAGACAACAAGGATGTATGCATTGGCCAGGATACTGCCGTGCTTATTGTGAGCCTGGCACTGGATAACAGCGGTGTCATTGGGCTGCACCTCACTGAAGATTAAAGCTCCTGATTGAATCTTCCTTCTTGGATCTGGCATCACATCTGAAAAGTGGACAAGAGCTTAGGCCCGGGAAGCTAAGGTGGTATTGTAGCCTTCTGCTTTTTCTCTGTCTTTCTTCTCGTCCATTCACTTACCTTTTAGAGGAGTCCCATTTATGCTCCATGACACTTTTGGCTTAGGTTTTCCATCAACTTCGCAATCCAGGCGGACATTCTCCCCTGGTCCATAAATCTGGCTCACGGGCATTTTTATCCACTGTGGAGCAGCTGAGAAAAGAAAATAGCATTCATTAAGACAAAATTAGCTCATTACAGTGAGTAAAGTCAGCTTCCCAGATCTCTTTTCATATAGACCAAGGGTGTCAAAGTGGCGGTCCATGGATTGGATGTATGATTCGCAGGCTATGTCCACCCCAGCTCCACAAAGGGAAAAAAACGTTGCAAAACATCACATGACAGTAATGTGAGGCTGCAGGTTTGACACTCTGATACAGACTAACACAATGCTTACTTTATAATGAGTTGTCCTCAAACTCCCTATTACCTCTCATATTTCAATCAGGTATAGGCAAGTTGATGCTTTATTTGTTTTGAATCATTATAATAATTAGAGAGTCTGGAGGAGGGGGTCATCATATAAAATACCTGGAGGACAAAACTGGCATAGCACTTCTTTCATAAACTCTTCAAGGCAAGGAAGAACCTGCCTTTCTTTTCAACTAGGAAATTTCATCTATTTCAAATAAGTGTCATTTTAACATTTGGACGGAGTATGAAATGACTGAATTCAAAGGATTGAGTATTATATATGTTTGCATGGCAACTTCACTTTGCAAAGTCTGGAAAGGTGGAGTTGACCCAGAGCTATAGGCTGCTGTTGGGGAAATTGTGTGCTGCAACAAAATATTGTGTAAAGATTTCCTAAGCTGCGGTGTGCATAGTCCTTCAAATGCAAAAAAAGTGTTTCTTGCTGACAATCACTGGGCTTAAGCTTAAGACCTGAAGGCATGAAATATCAGGATAATAAGTGAATAGAAAGAATTGTTGTCTTTATTTAATCAGGAGAACAACCCAAGTGAAATTTGGAATTTTTAATTTTAATGGGGTTAAAAGAAAATACAATGTGTCTGCTTAAATTTGCTCCAGTGAATGCAATGGAGTACTAACTTGGGGCTGGGTTATAGCTAGCATGCCTGGTTAAGCTTAAAATCTAGGTTTTTATTCACAGTTAATTTTTCAGTTATATTTGGTTTTACACCATGACATATATAGAGCACTGAGCTGCTAAGATCTTTGGGTTTGATTCCTCAGCTCTTATCTTGTTGCTTTGCCACTAAAATTAAAATATATATAATTGGAAAACTACATTTTTTTGAAACTTCCATCTTTCAAAATAAGCTGCCTTATTCAATATTTTCCCATTAATGCAATTCCTTTCCCTTCTCTCCCTCTTCCCCAAAGTATTAAAAAAATGGCTGTTGCCTCCCTGTTTTTTTTTTTTTTCACTCTTCTTGCTAACATCCTAAATCATAGTATACAACATAATTACGCTGTGCCTCCATTCCACTTGAAATTCTGCACACAACTGAATGTCATCTGGTGAGAAAAACACAACCAAATAATGTCACATCAAATGGTAGGCTATAGGAGAAAGGAATTTGAAATGACATTATGTTGTAACATCTACTAATCTCACCATAATCTTTTCTCAAAAGAGAAATCTTGATACTTGCCAGTCTGACTACTCCAAATCTTTCCCATTTTTATCCTATCGGCCCTACTGGATTAAAATTGTGGATAGAAATACCCTCAACATTAACGGTATAGGTGTGGTAGATGCTGCCATGCTCATTACGAGCGATACACTGATAATCTCCATCATCATCCTCCGTCACACTTGGGATGCAAAGGGTTTTATTGTAGTTCTCAAAAGTCACCCCAGGTGAAGGGTTCAGTCTGTTCAGGTGGATCCATTCCACCGTTGGTGTAGGGCTGAAGAGAAAGGGAAGAAGACAAAAAATGTGCATAAAATTGGTTTCTAACTCAGTGGAATGTTACTGATCTAGGTCACTGCTTAAAATTATATTGATCAGTTAAAAAGAGCTTTATTTGAAATTATGTTTTAAACAAGATCATATAAAAAACATTTCTATGTTTTCTAGAATTGCCAAATTCATCATATTAGAAGAGACATCTTTCTCCTGTATGTAAAGCAGAGAGGGTTACTTGCATGTTGTGAGGTTTGTGAAATTTTTTTTCCTTTTTTAAAAGGAAATTTATATGTGTATTTATTTATTTGTAAAGGAATTTCCTTTATTACCTTTGAAATATTTTTTTTTTTAGAACTCACCAGATGCATCTGGATCAAGAGAGTAATACTAGTAATATTAACCAAATCAGTTAAGTCCTTTTCCTCCCAACTTAGCACTCTTTGGATTTTTTTGGATTCCAAAGTTCATTATCTAGATCCCTATAGGTTCACTGTCTGGGGATGACAAGAGTTGTAGTCCAGTACATCTGGAAAGTGCTAGATGAGTGAAAGCTGACTTGGGCCATATATTAAATTATCTCATTGATTTAAATGCATTTGGTGTCATGATGGAGAAGTAGATGATTCTCAAACGATCAGCTCACCAGACACACAGCTCCTACCATATTCATTGTATGTTCATAAGAAACCTGTGAAGTAGTTTGGCCCAGAGAAATGTGAGCTTCATAGCAAAGCAGGGATTAGCTTGCCAACTGCCTCAGCAAGACACCAGACTGTTTTGCTTCCTCAGTCCATTCGTTATTGTTTGCTTGTTGCTACCTAACATCATAGTTAATTAAACCATTACTAAGCATGTAATCAAAGGGCATCATTCCACTTCTCTGCTGATATTTTCCTTCTCATCATCAAACCAGCAGCTGAATGGCAGGAGGAGCTGAGTGTCTCTAGAGTAGCAGATGAACAAAATGTTTTTCTAATTACTGCTGATATACTTTGGTTTTTAAATCTCTGCTTCTATCCTACTTGATTGGGAGCCACGCAGAGTTGGCATTAAGACAGGCAGCTATAGAAATGTTTTAAATAAATACTTCCAAGGCCACTCAAATGATGGGGTAATTTCTATGCAGTGAAAAAAAAGGGGGAGGGATGACTGTGGATTAGAGATTTCCACTGCCTCTCCAAATCAGAAAGGAGCAAGAATGAAATCCCAAGGTGTATTTCCCCCAACAATTGGAAATCAGAAGTTACAACCCCTTAAAACATATCCATCCCCTTTCAAACACACATACAGATATAAGCCTCTCCAATCTACCAGCCTGTCCACAAGAGAATGAGGATAACATTAGGGACAGCATTAGAAACAGCTACCAAAATCAAGATTTACTCTTATCTCATTGGCCATTTTTGTTATCATACCCAAGAGGTATACCCAGCCCTCCCATTCTTACACCAATTCCCCATTCAGTCAATGGGAAAGCCAGATTCACTTAACCAGGTTACTAACTTAACTGCAGTGATTCACTTAATAATTGTGGCAAGAAAGATCATAGAATGGGGCAAAATTCAGTTAACAAATTTTGGGCTCAGTTGTGTTTGCAAATTGAGGACTATTACCTATATTTCATCAGTTTATGGGTTTAGCAAAGTATCTTTCAAATCTGTGCTAGCAGTTCTTTGGCTAATGTTCATGTTGTCCATTTACACACTTAAGCTCCCTGTGCAAGGAAGTTTCTTTGGGCTCGTGGCATTAGAAAGATATAGGTTCGCATCGCCATATCTATATTATTTTTGCTGGCAGATATCTCCAAATACTTACAGTCCTGCAGCAATGCATTCTAGTATCAAAGGCTTTCCTAACAAGGCTACATAGGTCTTGCGTGTGGTCTCTGGCACAATTAGAATTGGTTTCTGGTATGAGAAAGTGTTGGCTGTGGAAGAGAGAGAAGAAAAGAATTACTGGATATCAAAGGACCATAAAGCAGCAGAAACCAGTAAAGATGGCCTAGGCCAACAGAGTTGCAGAACGTTTGGCATTTGACTGACTTTATATTCATATTCTAAGGGTAAAGAGTATGTCATTGGCTCCACTAATTTACAGGCAGTTTGACACACACACTCCTTCATAAAGCCTTCCTCAACTTTCTAAGCTTCTAAATAAGGTTATGCCCTAGCCTACTTGCCTGCCTGCCTTCATTTATTCATCCATTACATTTATATGCTACCTCTTTCACTCTGAAAAGCAATCCTGGGCAGCTTTAGCAATTCCCTTGGATATTTCTTCCTCTTTAACTTTCACAACACTTGATGTGATAAACTAGACAGAGAGATAAGAGACCAGCTGAAACTTCCTTCAGTGAGATCTGTGATCAGGAAGACTTGAATTTAGTGTCCCCAGTTTTATTCATCAGCTTCTTGTCTTGGTCAATTGCTAGGAACATACAAAAGAGTTCTACACATCACTTCTCTAAATCTCTATCTTTGGTGTAGTTTCTTGCTATCTCTGGTAAATCATTGGTAAATCACTGAGTTCCTGAGCATTATGTAATGATAATAAATAATATATAATATTCTTCTATAATTCACTGCTACAAAGCTCTTCTTAGAGTTTTAAATTTTGCATGAACTTACCTCTCAATTTTCATCATTTCATCACTAGTTATGTCACAAACCCTGCCTTCACTTCTTTGATTCACTTATCTCTAAGCTCCCTAAGGGAGCAATAGATTTTTGCTGCCAAATATTAAAGGCAGTTTCCCAAGTTTAAAAAAAAAGAAAAAAGAAACATTCTACCTTATTCTACATTGATTGGATGCATTTTGACTAATGTGTCCTTGAGGAAGGTAATGCAGGACACAGAATAGAATTGAAAGGCAGAATAACAGTCTTTCAATTACAGGAAGTCAGATTTGGGTTCAATGTTATATAAACATTCCTAATGATAAGAACTATGAGATAATGAAATTATTTGTCAGAAGAATTTTCCTTTGTGGATGTGTTCACCCAGAAGTTGGGCAGCTCTGGCAAAATGGGGTATTTTTATTTGGGTGCCAGCATTGATCAGTGAATCAACAGCCTAGATGAGCGCTTCCTGTTTTATGATTCAACGGACAGCAACACTATGCAGTACTGGCAGGAGTGGGATCCGACAGGGTTAACTACCAGTTATTTATTATGCGTTTTCTTGCAGCTGTGTGTGCACCTGTAAATCAGCTTGCTGCCTGGACAGCTGAGCAACACTGCATGCAGAGAAGCAGCGTTTGAAAAAGCACTTTTTTCCTGCTTTTTCAATCACAGCTGTGCCTTGCATGGCAGCTGAGGTTGAAAAAATCAGGAAATAAAGATCAGGTAAGAGCCCAGGTGGACAGGTGGGCAAAAACATCAGCAGACATAGAACCAGTTCTATGTCTGCTGCTCTTCAGAGCTACCGGTTCTACAGAGGTGGACAGAACCGGTAGAAACCCACCCCTGAATACTGGTCATGTAAGATACCAAGTGAGAAACATCAAAGAACAGCATTGGGAACCAAGTGCTGCAGCATTGCTCAATGGGTTGTCCATTAACTCCCATGGAAATCCAACTTTAACTCCCATGGAAATCCAACACATGTGGAGGGCAACAGGTTGGGGAAAACTGAAATACTAAATTTGAAGCAAATGACTGATAACTGACAACAAAATCCATGGATAGAGTCTAATAAAGATTTCAGGCAATAATTCATCTCATAATTTTGGAGATTTCTACAAGAACTTCACAACTCAAATGTTAGGATAATAAATTAAGCTGGGTGGGCAGAAGATGAGGATTAAAAATGTGGTTGATATCTTCCTGCAATAGCCAGTTACTTCCTCACTTCACCTCAACATAGGGTTTCTGAAGACTTACTTGGGATGACTTTTAGTTCAATGGGTTCTTTCTGGATAATGAGTCGGGGACCTTGGAAATGGGCATTGCAAATATAGTCAGGTTGACTATCCGTCATCTGTACATTGGCAAAGTAGAGGTTTCCATCCTGGCCTACAGTGACTCGTTCATCTTGGGTAATGTGCTCAATCTCTGTAGAAAGAGAGATGGGAAAAAGAAGCAAATGAGACACAGCAAAGCAGAAAGAATTATCATAAGACAACCAAATGCCAAACCACTTTGCTTCTTGGCCCAAGCATCCATGAGAGGAAAAAAAGCAAAGTTATTCTATTCCTTCTAAGTCATAATGATCATCTTCATGTGGAGATTTTGGAGGAGGTGGTCACAGCAGAGGAACTCCATTCTTTCCTGTGTTTCAAAAGTGGATGTTGACTTCCAGAACAAGTTCCAAAGACTTAGGAGTAACCAGAGTGTAAATTAATCCCTGAGAGTGGAGGATTGGACCCACATCCTTTCCAGTCAAACCTTCACTTTCCAATAAGAACATGTCTCCTAAAAGTTTATAGAAAACCTTGCCTCTCTCTTGCTTCTCCATACTGTATGTTCTGGGACTATTACGCAGGTTGGCATGGTAATATATTCTGAAATGATCCAGCAGCCAGTGCGAAGCAAAACACCATACACAGTGCATTTATCTGATTCTGTATCTTTAATCAGATTATCTTTAATCAGATTTAATCTTTAATCAGATTATCTATAAGAATTCAACATCTCCCTTGAATGACATGATTAAAGAATTACCTGGGGCCACGTATTTGCAAAACATGTGTGCCAATATTGCCATTCTTCCATCTTCACCTACCCTTCACCTACCCATTTATCATCCCCATCCATCAAATACTTCCAGATCGCTTCACTTTTGTTGGGAACCTCTTGCCGTTTGTCCAAAGCACATGGCTTACTGCCAGCTCTTCTAGTTCTTTGAGAAAAGTAATCAGTCCACAGATGTTCCACAGTCAAACTGACAGTCTTTGGAAAAGACAGCTTCTAATACTCACTGCTGTTGAGCCAGTAGATTTTAGGTGGATCGGCACTGGTGGGTGGGTTACAGGGTAAGACTGTGTGGGTCCCTTCTTCTGCTGTGATGGGTGCCACTTCCTCCTTTGGCCACTGTGGGGCATCTGGAAGGCAATGAAGCAGGAATAGAAGCAATTAGTGAATGGGGGTGGGTTTAAGGGGAATTACAGTACATGGAGAGGAATTGGCTACGTAGTCCTCTGAGCTAGGCTTATAATGTATCCAGTTATTCACTGTGCCGAGGGAAAATGTATTTTAACAGGTTTTTGATCATTACTCAGTGTGTGGAGACGCTTTGCCATACTCAGCCAACTAAAGCCGAGGCAGTTTACCAATCCATCTGTTGTCTCAGAGAACTAGTAGTCATTTATACACTCTTGATGAGGTGTGATTTGAACCAAGGACTTCTTGACTCGTGTTTGATTTCTGAAATTTTTATTAATACGTCACCCTCAATAGCAACAGCAATCGCATTGTTATTATTAATAGCAGGCAGATTTATTTTGAGAATTTCAGCCAAGATGAAGAATAAAGGATCACTGCAATTTTGGAACAAAGAGACAATGTTCTTAAATCATCCCTATTAGTACTGAAAAATACATCCTTTCTGGTATCAGTGAATGTCTCCTTTCCTGTATCCCTCCAGCTTTTAAATCTTCCCTTCTTCCTTGACAGACATGCAGAAAGCAAGGCTGAGCAGGAGAGAAAAAAGGCAGGAGAAGGAGGGGCTGGCAATTACATCACAAGACATGATGCTACCATGACAACTGTATCCATGGGAACAAGAGCAACCGGCTGCACTCCGGGGAGTCCAGGCAGGTAAAAGGGGGGAAAGACCCAGGCATAGACATTTATGGCAAGAGGGAGGGAGGGAGAAATTTATTTCTCAAAAAATCGGAAGGGGTGGTGGTGGTGGTATATTTTTGTGTAGACCCATTAAGCTGCATCATTGTGGGTCCTAAAATAAGCTTCATCAGCAAAGCCAGAATGAGAAACCTTTGTGTGAGAGAGTGTGTGTGCAAATGGGTGTGTACGAATAACGCAGAGCTGGAGGAAGGCAGAGAATTGGTGGGCACACTTAAAAAAGAGGGAGGGGGAAGCAGGAAGGACACCTTGGGGGAGGCAGAGAGGTACTACTCACTCTCAACAATGATGCGGCTCTCAGAACTCATGGCTGTGCCCAATATGTTGCTGGCATAACACCGATACAGCCCATTGAACCTAGTTGGCACGTTCCCATTGTTTGCATGGATGATCAGAGTCCCTGAATTTTCCAACTGTTTTATCCCTCGCACCTCTTCTGGATCAAACTGTTCCCCATCCTTGGTCCAGCGGTACCTGCCAAAGGGAAAACACATGACAAAGGGAAAAGGGAAGGAGAAGGAAAGGGAGATGCCATCTTCCTACGGAGTTCCTGTGCCATTTTTTTTAATAACCTCTGAATGGCAGGTTGCTCTATATCTATAAATAACCTTGGCTTTCAGTCTGCACTGATTAAGGTGGGTGGGACTGGAGAAGTGGTGGTGGAAATGTACGGTTGGGGGATTTAAAAACAGGCAAAACCATCATTCTTCTGATACACACAAGAACTGAGGTAAGGAGAGAGAAATCAATTAGAAGAGAAGCAGAGGTCCAAGTAAGGTCAGGGACATTTCCAGCATAGGCGGGAATAATGGAGATATATTAAAAACAGAGCAGAATTTAGGAGCATTGTGCACTGTGAAAAGTCCAATATCAATATTGGAAATCCATTCCTAAAATCAGCAGTCTCAGGGCTGTATATATAGGAGATAAATACTATTTTTAGATTGCTTTGTTCTAAATCAAAATTGGGACTTAGACTTACAACAGAGGAAGGCTATAGCTGGAAAAAGTGGTATTCATACAGATTTGCTCCTAGTAGAACTATCATGTCTGGTATTATTATTACTGTATAGTATCTTTTTTTTTTTTTTTGTATAGTATCTTTAAGAACCCAGTTTGGTCTAGTTGGTTAAGGCAGCAGGTTAGAAACCATGAAACCATGAGTTCTAGTCATGCCTTAGGTCAGCTGGGTGGCCTCAGACTAGTCACTTTCTCTCAGCCCTTGAAAGGGGTGCAAGGGCAAACCACTCCTGAAGAACACCTTGCCCAGAAAACGGCAGGGCCTATTCCAGGCAGTGGTGAGAAAAACTCAATATTGAGGTGAAGGTAGAAAAAAAAGTGCACCGGGTAATTGGATGCCTTTTTTTGTTGTTCTCAATGTTCTTTCTATGTATGTTATCTCTATAACGACTTTCCAAGGAAGTCAGTATTCTTAGCCCAATTCTATAGGAGTTGGATGAGTGAGGTTGGCACTACACATCCACATACTCTTGAACATGGATAAAATTATAAAGAATCTGCGATTATCTAGTTCAGGGGTGTCCAACCTTGGCAACTTTAAGACTTGTGGACTTCAAGCTTTGCTGGCTGAGGAATTCTGGGAGTTGAAGTCCACAAGTCTTAAAGTTGCCAAGGTTGGACACCCTGACCTAGTCCATCTCAGTCACAGAAAGTCACTGGAGAATTTTAGGTCAATCACTCCCTTTCAAGCAAACTACATCAATTGATTGATTGATTGATTATGTGCCCTCAAGTCAGTTCTGACTCTTAGTGACCACATAGATTTCCCCCCCAAGACAATCTGTCCCTAACTTGGTTCTTCAGGTCATCCAACAAGTGACCAGTCATTGCCACTGTAGCTGAGTTCATCCACCTTGCTGCTGGTCATCCTCTTCTCTTTTCTTCCACCTTTCCTAGCATCATCAAACACCAAGTTTGAGGTGTTTCCCTAACAATAACATTTCCCAGTATCAGCATGCAGAGGGCCTCCGTTAATTAAAAAAAGAGTGTCTCCAGGCCAAACTACATTGACTAGGGAAATAAATGATTAGATTTTCTGATGCCTTTTTCTTCATGCTTGAAAGGGGGGAGAAGAGGGAAGACGATGTTAAATTAAATTATGGCCATAGCACTAGGGAATGGTAGTTAACTGTTTTTATTCAAACTGTGGCCCCAACCCAACTTCCCCTCCCCCCCATCCAAAATAAAGCTGCTGATATTCCACTCCAATACCTGCCTTGGGGAAAAAAAGAACTATTTTAACCAGAGAAATCAGAGAGCCAGAGAAACTGCTTAAGAAAAAATAGTTAAATCTATTTCCTCAGACCAATTCTTCCTTGCCTTTCCACAACACATAAATTTTTCTATTTTTCAACAAATAAAAGCAAGGAAAGATATGATTTGGTATTTAGCTCTCAGATATATGGACAGAACTATCTTAGGATCATAAGGAGAACATTCCCACTAAATGATTTCCATTTGGAATGGAACTGAGATAAGGGGAACAATATTGAAATTTGTCCACACTCACGTCACCGAAGGATTTCCGGTAGCCTCCCATTTCAGGATAATCTCATCAGTGGGATATAAAACAATCTCCTTATCTGGTTGTATTGTGAATTCAGGTGGTTGTTGTACTAAGAAACAGAAAAGTGGGACGGAAAATGAGCAATCCAAAAATCCAGCACATAAGGGACCACTGGTCCCATACTTTGAAGACCTCACCCTGCCCAAGAATAATGTGATAGCTTCATGCTGCAGACAGAGTATAAAAGTATAGCAATGCGCTATTCAGATCAGCAAAGCAATCACTGTCTGGCTTCTTCTCTCTCATCCCAGCCCAATCATCATTATCATCACCATCACCCATTTCGTGGAAGACTCACAGTTTGTCCGGTCAACTGGGTCAGCAAGAAAGCAACAAAAGAAAAAAAAGAGAAGTGCTTATTAGTGATCATTCCACCATTCCTGTGTCTCAAGAAAAATATAAGCATGTAGTTTGTAAGAGCAAGACCGAAAGGAAGAAAAATGCATAAACCACACGATCAGCCAAATGAGCACACTTTAAGTAAAAAGCACAAGGGCACAAGACAGAACCCATATGTGAAATGATCAAGTACAAGTGATGGGGAAAGCCAGCTGGATGTCAGCATGTTATATTCAGTGAATGAGACAGTTGTGTTCCTCTGCACCATTAGAGAATTCAAAGCAAGGCAGTGTGAAAACCGTACTTCTACAGAAAAGCAGAGTGAGTAAAAATCTGCATTTGAAAGCAGGACAGTTGCAGGAACCTCATCGGATAAAGTACGGAGTCTGGAATGTTCACTGAAAGTGGAAAAATCACCTTCTCTACCCTTTGTGTAGTCTAGATGCTGATGGCAAGCAAGTGATGATTGACTAATGGTTGATTGTGTCATGCCCAACTCCCAGGGTGAAACTAATGTGTGTGTGTGTGTTTTTTTGTTGACAGGAAGGTTAATTTTGCTTATTTTGTTGGTTGGTTTCCTTTTCCTTTTCTCATTAGTAAGAGATCTTGAAAGTAGCAAATCTGAGATGTGAGGAAACTAGACCTTTAATGCCTGTGTGCTTCTCCCATCTGTTCTTAATACAGATTTGTCAGCTTTTTTAAAAAAGGAAAACATCGTAGTCGCAGTTCTAAGAAAAACTATTCCTCACAAGAGATTTCCTAACCTGATACTCTCTAGAAATTTGAACTTCAATAACTCTCATTTGGTTATGAGGAGTCAGATAGTTAGTAATGAAGCCTGGGGCATCTGGAAGAGGAGATCAAGTTGGCAAACAGTGACCTGTGGAGATTACCTCAGACTTCTCATTGCTTGGAAAAGCCGTACCTCTTGATTTGGCATTCAGTACTTCTAAGAGAAATGTTATTGAACTAAGCAAACTTTTGTTCCCATCAAAAATTACCTGAAGACTAAAACAATTGGAATAGAGGGGTTTTTTTTTGCAATATATTGTGAAATAAGAGGAGAGAACACTTCTTTAGTAGCCAGTTCAATTCAGAGCTTTCTTTGCTCTCAGAAATGCCAGTTGCTTTCTAGAGTTCACCTTAATGCAGAGAGTACATGAAAATACAGGTAGCCCTTGTCTTACGACCATAACTAAACCCAAAATTTCTGTTTTTAAGTGAGACATTTGTTAATTGAGTTTTTGCCCAATTTTACGACATTTCTTGCCACAGTTGTCACTGCAATTGTTAAATTAGTAACCTGGTTGTTAAATGAATCTGGCTTCCCCATTGACTTTGCTTGTCAGAAGATCACAAAAGGTGATCACATGTCTCCAGGACAATTCACCCGTCATTAGGATGAATCAGTTCCCAAGAGTCTGAATTTTGATCGCATGACCATGGGGAGGCTGCAAAGGTTGTAAATGGACATAAGTCACTGTTGAACGGTTACTAAATGAACTGTTATAAGTCGAGGACTACCTGTAGGTGATAGTTATGTTTTATAACAGATGATATAATATTGAAGCTTTGCAATGTTATACTATAGCACAGAAATTGAAAATAAAATAATAGTACAGATATAATACTGTATATGGGCATGTTTTTAGCTGGAATGGATGCATGCATGGACATTTGGAGAAGATATACAGGTGACTCTCCTTTATAACCATATTCAGCTCTACAAATCTATATTTATATGTAAGAGATGTTTAAAACAGGCTGTTCCATCCCCATAGGAAGTACAACTACAAATACCCTAAGTTTAGAGCAAACATATTTTATATTTGGGGTGCCCGTTTTAAACTGATACAACTCCTGGTGAGGTTGGAACAGTGTTTATGCAGTGTTCAGTTAGCCCACTTCAGGTTCAAAATATTTTATACTTGAAACATTATTCACACTTGTTACTGTTATGTGCGCATGCACACACATACACACACACACACATATACACACTCCAGATTACCAAATAATGGGACAATTATGCTAAAAATATTTTTAATTAAGTCAATGGAGTTAATTCAACTCAGTATTATCTAAATTAGCTATCAGTAACTCTTCCGGATATTAAGACATATCTAGGTGATGCTAAGATCTGAATACAGGATATTTTGCATGCAAAGCATGTGCGCTTTGTTATAAAACCACAATCTATCCTCTTCTTTATTTCACTGGTCAATCAGCACAATGAGACAGCGCACTCTACATTAAGTGCTGCATTTTCATTCAATGCCCTATAAGAAAAGTTGCCTGACATTTTTAGGGACTATGAACAGAGCCATCAGAGTTGCAGATGACTAGCTGGTTGTGTACTGTGCAGCCAGGACTGCCAGTGGACTGGGGAGGAAAAAGTGCTGAAATGGTATCCTTAGCATCAGTGACAATGCTTGAAAACAGCAGGTGAATTTTTCACAGCAGGGAAATAAACATTATTGCTTATGAATGTTTGCAGATCACAATGCCCTCTCAGAGAATGGTTTATAACCTGAGGTTTTTATTGTGGGTGTAGAAAGACATTTCCTATGCCAACGTCTTTTCACTTCCTTACAGATCAAATATGTCATGGAGAAGGCCAAACATTCAGCTAGCCTCCTCAACCCCCTTAATTTAACAAGCTGAATTGATTCTTATAGGAAGTGTTGTGTTTGGTTGAGTCAGCGACAGGTTGGGAAAAAGCTCCGATCCAATTAGCAGAGGGAAAGGGTCTCCAGGGATCTCCTTGCCTACTCAGCCAGACAGAAGGGGAGAGGAGAAGAGCAAGACACACAAACACAGACTTAGTAAGGGTGGGTGGTGGTGGAATGGGATAATAATAAAGCATCAAAATAGAAAGGTGAATTTTTATGAGCTTTTCAGAGAAAGAGTTCATAACCACTGTTATCACTGCTGCAAATTAAGATTTGCAAATCATAACATAATCACAGAGGCCTGTTGGAGCCCAAAGCAAGACTCATAGTTCTTCAAAAAAATAAAAATGGGAAATAAGAAGAAAGTTCTTAAATTTATTAGGGAATCAATCTTTATTTAGAAATAGAAATGATTTTGATTTGATTTCTAAACAGTTTGGAGAATGGACCTCAAAATTACAGCATATTAATAGATACAATATAATTTTGGGGGTCCATTCATCAGTCTTTTTGGAAATCAGCTCAATAAATATTGATAAGAATCAACAGCTAAAATTAGTAATCTGTTCACTTTGGGGGGGAACTAATTTGCATACAATGTATGATATGTAAAAAAATAAAGTTATTACACTATAATTTATAGTGAGACATATGTCTCACAATATACTACACTATAGTACAACAGTACTTATAATAAATAGGATTATGTTGCCCATAAACTGAATTAGAGTCTGTCTATTCTAAACTGTGTGTGTCTGTAACCGATCACGATACTAAGAGAGCCACAAACAATTCATTTTATGGGCTAAAGCAAAAGACTGCTATTTCCCTTCTCAAATAGTCATCAGTTTAAAACAACTGATATAACAACAAAATTATATATCACTAGCCTAGAAAGCGAGAGACCGTGAGTTCACGTCCCACGTCCCACCTTAGCCATGAAAGCACTTTCTCTCAGCCCAAACCAGCTCACAGGGCTGCTGTTCTGGGCAAAATAGAAGGAGAAAGGTGTGTTTGAGTGTTTTCTGAGGAAAGAGGCTCTAGCTATCATGGATGAATTAAAATATGTCTCAGTCTCCAGTCTTGCAGTTTATTATTTACTGAGATACAATAGCAATTTAAAATCCAGAATGGACCAGAATATCTATTTCTTATTTTAGGGTCTGTTTTTTTTTTTAAAAAAAAAAAAACATACTTTAGCCATCATATTATTGTGGCTTCCATT